>PVIH01021093.1:0-30624 GCA_004025045.1 Sigmodon hispidus | reverse complement strand
TTGGCTTTGCAGAAGCTTCCCAGCTTCAGGAGATCCCACTTATTGATTGTTGGTCTTAGTGCCTGTGCCACTGGTGTTATATTTAGGAAATGGTGGCCTGTGCCAATTTGTAGAAGTGTATTTCCCACTTTCTCTTCTATCAAGTTCAAAGTGGTTGGGGTTAAGTTGAGGTCTTTGATCCACTTGGATTTGAGTTTTGAAAATTAACAAAATTCCATTTCCTTGTGTATGCTCCTGAAACATAATAAAATGAAAAATTTTCTTTATAAAATTTTTTATAAAATCAAAAATGAGAAAAACATAATTTCCTAAAAGTAGGTAACCTGGTGCTTAAAAAGTTAGCTCAGGATATAGAAGCAATTTTTGCTATCTTGATGGGTTTCTTTTCCCTTGAATGTGTTGAATGAGTAGGTAATATCAATTTCTATCTCTTTTGATTGGCTTTCTTTGATGTCTATGTTGTCTTGCTGTGTGTGTGTGTGTACATGTGTGTATATTTGTGCATTTGTGGTTTCTTCTTTTGAGTTTGCTGGATTGAGATTATTTATCTCCTGTGTTTTCATGGGTTAGTTAACCAACCTTAGGTTATCGTTTTCCTTTAAGCTACTCTGTAGGTCTATATTTGTTGATAGCTATTTCTTAATGTTGACTTTACTATGAAATATCATATTTTCTCCATCTATACTAATTAAAACTTTTCTTGAATATAGTAGACTGTGGTGGCATCTGTATACTTAGAACCTAACATAACTGTCCAGGGCTATCTTACCTTTAGAGTCTTTATTTTAAAGACAAAACTTTTCTAATAAGTCAGCTTTATATATAATTTGGTCGTCAATCTCCCTCATGAACATTAATGAAAAAATACTCAACAAAATTCTGCAAAATAAATACAACAACATATTAAAAAATGACACCCACTACAATCAAGTAGGCTTTATCCCAGAAATGCAGGGATGGTTCAACATACAAAAAACCTTAAATGTCATCCATCATATAAACAAACTGAAGGAAAAAAATACATGAACATTTCCACAGATGCTGTAAGAGCCTTTGACAACATCCAACACTACTTTATGAGAAAAATCTTGAAGAGATCAGTAACATAGAGAAAATGCCTTAATATAGTAAAGGTTACTTACAAGAAGCCAACAGCCATCATTAAAATAAACAGAGAAATATTCACACATTCCCACTAAAATCATGAACTAGACAAGGCTGTCCCATCTTCCTTTATCTAGTCAATATAGTTCTCAAAGTTTTTGCTAAAGCAATAAGAGAACAAAAGGAGATTAAGGGGATACAAATTGGAAAAGAAGAAGTAAAACTATCTCTATTTGCAGATAATATGATTGTATACATAACTGACCAACAAAATTCTACCAGGAAACTTCTACAGCTGATAAATACCTTCAGCAATGTGGCAGAATGCAAGAAATCAGTAGCCCTCCTATATACTAAAGATAAATGGGCTGAAAAAGAAATAAGGGAAACATCACCCTTTGTAATAGCTGCAATAGCATTAAATACTTTGGTGTAACTATAATCAAGTAACAGATATGTTTGACAAAAACTTTAAAACACTGAAGAAAGAAATCAAAGAAGATATTAGAAAATGGAAAGACTTCCCATGTCCTGGAATGGTAGGATCAATACAGTAAAAATGGCAATCCTACCAAAACCAATCTATATATTCAATGCAATCCTCATCAAAATCCCAACATAATTTTTTACAGACCTTGAAAAAACAAACCCAACTTCATTTTTAACAAAAGGAAAGCTGTTATGGTAATTAACCTACCGCAAGATCTATATTAAGTAAGGTTTATTATTCAAAGTCACTTACAGAAAAGGAGGTGTTCAGAGGGGAGAAAAGGTGTAGAAACAGCGCACAGGAGGGATCCCAACAGAGCTGTCCTTCCTAACCACGCCACAGGTCCAGAAGCAAGGGGCCGGGGCTCCTCCCTCTTCCAAGGCTCTTCTGCCATTCTTTTCAGTTGACCATGCTCTGCCCGGCTCCAGTTCTTTGACATCATCAGAGTTTACCTGGGTAGCTTCTGGTTTCCCGCTACAGAAAGCCAGGATTGCCAAAAAAAAAAAAAAAACTGTGGTTGGTATGTAAAATAAAATTAAAAAAAAACTTTCAAATAAGAAAAAAGAAAGAAAAATCAAGTATATAAAAAAAATTGGAAATCATGAAAAAAAAAAGAACCTCAGGAGGCATCACCATCCTCGACTTCAACCAATACTATAGAGCTACAGTAATAAAAAGAGCCTGTTACAGGCATAAAAATAGACTTGTGGATCAATGATATAAAATTGAAGATCTCGACATTAACCTACACAACTATGAACAACTAATTTTTGAAAAAGAGGCCAAAAATATCCATTGGAAAAACGATAGTATCTTAAATAAAAAGTGTTGGCATAGCTGGATGGTAGTGTGTAGAGAAACGCAAATATATCCAAACTTATCACTCTTCACAAAACTCAAATCCAAGTTAATCAAATTCCTCAACATAAACCCAGGTGCACTCAACTTGATAGGAAAAACAGTGCAAAATACCCTCCAACACATGGGCACCAGTGACCACTTCCTAAATATAACACCAGTATTAACACAGACAATAAAAACAACAATCAATAAGTGGGACTTCATGAAACTGAGAAGCTTTTATAAGGCCAAGGACACAGTCAATAAGACAAAGACTACAGAATGGGAAAATATTTTTACCAGCCTTGCAACTGACAGAGGACTGATTTCTAAAATATATAGAGAACTCAAGAAACTCTAGCCTAAAAGCCTAAATGGCCCAATTAAAAAATTGGGTTCAGAAATAAAAAGGAAATTCTCAACACAAGAATTACAAATGGCTGAAAGGCACTAGAAAAACTACTTAATATCTTTAGCCATTAAAAAAATGTAAATCAAAACAACTTTGAGATACCACCTTACATCTGTCAGAATGGCTAAGATTAAATTAAAAAAGCAGATGACAGCCTATGCTGGAGAAGAAATGGAGAAAGGGCAACATTTCTCCATTGTTGGTGGGAGTGTAAACTTGTTCATCCATTCTGGAATACAGTATGGAGGTTTCTCAGAAAACTGGGAATCAATCTTCCAAAGGATCCAGCAATAACCGCTTTTGGGCATATACCTTAAAGATACATGTTCACAACCCAAAGGCATTAGCTCAACTATGTTCATAGCAGCATTATTCATAATAGCAAGAACATGAAACAACCTAGATACCCCTCAACTGAAAAATGGATGAACAAACTGTAGTACATCTACACAATGGAGTACTACTCAGCAGAAAAAAAAAATGATATCCTAAAATTTGCAGGCAAATTGTACCGATGTGTGCCACCAAAACCGGTTTGAATAAGGATGTGCACGGATAGAAAAATGTGACTTCTTTATTCATAATAAAAAAGAATAAAAAATTTGCAGGCAGATGGATGGATTTGGAGACTACCCCATTGAGCGAGGTATCATACACTCAGAAACATATGCAGAGGATGTAATCACTCATTAATGGACTTTAGACAAATAGCAAAGAACACTAAAGCTGCAAACCACAACCCCTGAATAGCTTAGGATCTGAAGGAACTTAAGGGAGACTTCCAAGGAGCCTTCTAGAATGAGAAAATAGAGAAGATCTCTTTAGTTAATTGGAATTATAAGGAGTTACAGCCAAGAAGACATGGGACAGAATCACAAGAGAAGGAGATGATTGAGTGAGAGGAACAAGGAGGGAGAAAAAAAGAGATGGAGATATTAATAGAGGAAGCTATCCTGAGGTTGGAAAAACACCAGGTGCTAGGGAATCCTCCAAGAACTCACAGGATGTCCCTAGCTAGACCTCCAACCAACAGTGAAGTTGTTGCCTAAATAGGTCCTCCCCTATAATCAAATGAATAGCCACCCTAAGTGCCATCACAGAACTTAGAGCTAACAATGAATAGAGATAGAGGCAGAGGGCTGAGTCACTGGCTGAGTCACTGGTCCAGCTAATAGCTGTGGAGGAAAGTCTATATAAGCATGTGGATAGGGACCATAAGGAATATTCTCACAGTGATAGCTGACTGGAGCTTTGGAGAACTCACTGAATCAAGAACAGTCACCTGGGAACCATCTGGAAAAGGAACAAGGCCCTCCAAGGATAGACAACTCTCCACTGACATGGGCAGTATGTGGAGCCTCAAGGGGAGGAATGAGACTGTGTTTCTGTGCATGGACTGGCACCTTGGATCCTATTCTTTCCAGAGGAACACCTAACCCAGTCTTGATATTAGGATGAGAAAATTGGAATTGCCTGGAGTGGATGCTGAGCTAATCTACCTTTGGACTTCTTGCCCTTTTTGGGGAGAAGATAGGGGAATGGGGATGAGGGAGGCTGAAGACTGACCAGGATGGGTCCGGAGGGGGAAGCGATTTGGAACAAGGGGATATCTGAGCAAAAATATCTTTATTCTATACAAAGAGAGAGAGAGAGAGAGCGCAAGAATGAATAATTTGGTCTTATTCTCTTAAAGCTTTTAGTATTTATCATGAATATTATTGTTATTATTATTATTTGTTCTGCATATTTAGTGTTTAATTAATAGGTGTTCAAATGGCCTTGTTTTATTATTCAGTCTATTTGGTGTTCTGTATGTTCCTTATACCCTCGTAGACATTTCTGTCTTTACAATAAGCAATTTTTCTTTGATGATGTTGTCAAAAATATTTTTGAATGTCGAGCTGAAATTTTTTCTTTATTCTTAATATCCTTACGTTTGTTCTTTCTATAACAGAGCAGATTTCCAGAAAGTTGCTGTCAGGAGTTATTTTTTAGATTTAAATTTTCTTTGATCATTGTATCTATGTCTTTTATCATCTTTAATGCCCCAGGTTCTCTCTTACATCTCTCATCTTTTATTGGTAAAGCTTGCCTCTGTAATTCCTGTATTAGTTTCTAAAATTTTATTTACACATTGCTTTTATTTTGTGTTTAGTTTCTTTATCTTATTTTGATTTTGTTCCTTTGATTCTGTTTTCTTTTTAAAATTTTGGAGAGTGTGACTGAGTGTGTTGTCTGTTTTCGTGACCTCTTGAGCTGGTGTGTTCACAAGAATGTGTGCTGGTGTTAGACACATTTAATCCTGGAATAAGCTAGGGGATGTAATGTTGGGGAAGATAGTTTTTGTGATTCCTTTGCCATGGAGTCAGGAGAAATAGGGAGACCATAGGGGGACTTCCTGCTACATAACTGGGGATAAAACTGGGAGTCTGATCTCAAGAGCAGAAGAGGTATGAACCTGCCTTCAGGCTACTTGTTACCCAGGGGGGAGTAGTGTTTGAATTAACAGTAGTTGCTTCCTGGAGCTGGTGACTTACACAAAGCAAAAAGCGGGGGTGGGGAGATGTTTGAGGGACTAAGGTCTATGGAATCCATAGAAGAAGGAGCTGGAGATGAGACTTGGAATTGGATCTGGGGGATTAGAGAGAGAGACAGAGACAGAGACAGAGAGAGAAGTCTGCCACTACTCTATCCTGACATGCTTTATTAAATCTTTCTTCTTCTTAAAGAAAACAAAATCAAACACAAATCATATGAAGTAAAACAAATTACTAAAAATTTTATAATTGGTCTGTGTTGGCTAGCTATTCCTGATAATACACAGTTGACCTTCAATGTCATTCCTTTAAATGAAACTGGTTTTACCTCTCCTAGGATCTTTCAATTGTAAATAGCTTCTTGGGTGAGGATAGAAATTTAACAATTTTTTTTTTCAATCAAGGGTAAAATGAAACTGCACGAAGAAAATAAGCAAAAAAAAAGAAGTAAGTAAAGAATAAAATAAAGAATTTCACTTTGAGGTAGGGTAATCTTCAGGATCACGATGAAATAATTAGATGTTCACAGGAAAGGGGAGACACAAGTGATTCTATATCTAACAGTAAACTTCCTCTAATCACTGTTAAAATATATTAAAGTATTTTTTCTACTCACAACAATGTAGTCAAGTTCCCATACCCATATAAGTTTCACATTTACAATTATACATGCCTTGACATAAAACTAATTATCACCTGCATGAACTATGATGACACAGTAGTAAATGCTGAGCTGAAAGATTCTAGACCCTGATTTAGAAGTGTATTATTCCCAGTGCTCTTCTTTTACCACAGGAGTGATTTTCAACTCAACTTTAGATTTATAGACTCATTTACATAACTTTCTGAGAAAACTTTTAAGTGACTTTTCACCAGTTACATGTCAGAACAAAAGTGTGCACAGCACAGAAAAAAATCTAATGAAGCAATTAGAAGTAATTAGGAAGAAAACACTTCTGTGAGGCCTTGGTGCTGCAAGGAGTGATGCAGGAGGCACAGAAGGCTAATGCTGGACATAAATGAAGTTGGTTACACGGCCTTAATGACTACAAGACAAGCTAAGAGTCTGTTCTAATACTTAGACATCCTTGGAGATTTCTTTAAACTCTGAAGAACAACCGAATTATCAGGCACAAATGAACGAGATACAGCAAATGATCTTTGCTTTTGTTCAAGCCACATTTTTGAAAAGATAGATTCATTTTTGCTGTGCAGTTGTCTTTCATTCTTTATGAACTATACTAAACTCCACACTCCTCTCCATGCATAGGAAGTAATTTATAAGGATATTTAATGTGGAGTCTCATATTTGTGCTTAGTTAGCTATAAAATTCCTTATAAGTGAATTATAATGCATGCATGCTTATGTTCTCATGTATAGACTTAAAAAACAGATTAAGGTTTTGCTATATTTTTGAAATAGATTATTTTTCTTAGTTATTTGAGAATGTCATATATAAATATAATGCACTTTGTTTATGTTCATCCCCATACCTGTTTCCTTAAGTCCTCTATATCTTCTTCTCCATTCCCAAACAATTCTAACTTTATATCTTGTATTTTTAATAAATTATCAAGTTAATTTCTGCTGTCAATATACTTTTTTTGTGTGTGAGATTATTCACTGGAACATGGTTTATAGGGCATATAAATTTAAGAAAAACTGACTCTTTCTGTCTAGAAGTTATGAACTGTTTATATATTCTCATTTAGGGTTGGGATCAAACAAAATTCTCTTTATACTAGAAAGCTGAGTCTCTTAATTCTCTGTCTGTCTTATTTTGTGGTCATGAGTGCAGTGGTCCTATCATAGCCATTAGATATTGTTTTTCTCAGACCTTCCATGGCATCAGACTTTATTCCCTTTTCTATGAGCTTAGCTAAATCCCTCAATGAAGGGGATCATACGCATATCTTATTTATGACTGTGCTTTAGAGAGACACTTGTTCTTTGCATTTTGGTAGGTGTGATAGCCTAACATCACAAGGAAACATTTCTGATAAGTTTGGAGTATTACACTAATCTATGCCTATAAATTTAAAGGGTAGTTTGACACTATGTGTTTTTAGCAGAACAATGACATTCATTTCATCCATGGTCCTGTAAGATTTTCTACAGGATTGGATTGTGGGACCAATTTTCAGCACCAGGTTTCTTATAAAGCTGTGATTCTCAACCTGTCATGTGCATGGAAAATGCATTTTTGATGGTCTTTGGAATCCTCAACCATAAGTTTATTTTAGTTGCTACTTTATAACCATAATTTTGCTACAGAGTGGTGTCTTAGTTCCTAATACACTGGAATATTTGTTTTCTGATATTTATGATCCACAGGTTAAGACCCTCTGCTGTAGAATAAGTCCTAAATCCAACCATAAAGTAGCTGATTACTGCAATATTAGTTGTGCCACCACTGTGCCCATGGGAGTGTCTGACTATGCTGATCATTGTTTTAGTTTACATTGTTCACAGCTGAATAATACTATTGATGACTTTCTTCCTCCAGCATCCTAAATCCATCTTAGGTGCTACGAAATGTATCCAACAGGGATAAAAACATCTTCATCAATATGAATTTAACTTCTCATGTCTATGTCCAATGTCTGTGTTGTCTTCAAAAAGTGGGACTTGCCATAACACCCTCTTGAGTAGCTAAGAGCAATGATTCTAGTCTGTTTGGGGATTCTTCAGCACATTCAGACCAACCACTCAAGCGAAGGCATCTCACCCTTGGTGCTGTAGTTATCATCTTGTGACTTCTCAGTATGAATACTCTGTATAAAATACCTCCAATTAAGCACTCAGATTTTACTATATAATCCTACCTGGAACACAGATTATCTCACAATAATCCAGTTGTCTTAACAAACCCAAATTATTTCTATGTAGTAAAATTATCTCATCTCTCACCACTTTTGAAATTTTTATCACAATGGTGACATTTGTGGCAAAAGAAAACAAATTATTTTTATTACAGCCTATGCCAGGATTAACCGTAGCAGAAAACAACCTTTTTTCTTTAGGTCATGTTCACATCCTAATTGTATTTTCTGAAAATAAGTAACAGTAATAAGATAATATAAGCTACTAATTGAAGAAATAACAAAATGAGAATAAAATACTCAGATGTATTAAAGCTGGAGGAACAAGTGATAGTTTTGTAATATTCAGAGAAAGCTCACAGATAATACATTGGACAAAATCCACACAATTAAATCAGAGAAGATTTCAAAATGGTCAGTTTGCTAAATGTGCAAATAAGAAAAAAAGTTCTGTGTTGTGAAATTGCAAATGTAAATAAAACTAAGGAAGAGATACCTGAGTGAAAGAAACTTAGAAGTATAGATACAAACTAAATTGGCTCAAGGGTAGCTACTCATGGTTTGGTGGTGTCAATGTTATTTAGAAACAGCATATAAATTCCTGTTGACAATGGCTCTAACATCAAGAGTGCAAATCTTCGCACAAATTCCATGTGTTAGCATCTAGCCTAACATCATAGAGAAAATGAAGCTTTTAATCTCCTAGGAGAAAGAATTTGGGTTTTAGAATGTACATTTTCTAGGAGCTACAGGACCCCAGGCTAGAACCGTTGCAGAAAAAATAAATATCTCCTAAAAAAAAGCTATTTTAAATTAATTGTGTTATCAGTGCAACTAACTACTCCTGAGAAAGCAGAAGGCCAGAGGTGAACTTTTTGAAGAAATAAATATGTGTAAAGGGTAGAATTATACACAACTAAAACTTTTTGATAACTTTTTGGATATTGGATATTACAGAATATGGCATGTTTTACCTAGAGTCATGAAGATAGTGATGTCAATAAAAGAATGAGAAGGGCCATAGGGCAATGCTGACAATTTTTATTTTAACCATGTATTAATGCTGTGTAATAAGGTATTGTGTTACGATACTTTCATGCATGTGTATTATGCGCTTCTATCATATTTATATCTTGTTAGCTCATCCACATCTTCTTTCCAGCTCTCTGTGTTTTTTTTTTCTTTTCAGTCATTTAGATTTTATTCTGACTCCTTTTTATTCCTTGGTTCTACTTGAAGGAAAATATAATATTTGCCTTTGTGAAGTTCAATATTTTCTTAAAATGACTTCTGTTTTATTTTCTTCTACAGAATTTTTAGACCAGTAATGACATATGAAAGATTTTAGTGTCTACATGTGAGAAGCACTAAAGAATAGCTTGGAGCTAGAGAGGTGGTCAAGTAGGTAAAGCTTGTAGTGAACATCCATAGAAACTAAGTTCAGTTTCCAGCAACCACATTGAGTGGCTTACAAATGCTTATAACTCCAGTTGCAAAGGATCCATCATGCACTTTTTTTGTCTTCTTAGGAAGCAGGTATATCACGTATATAGTGCACATGCATGCACAGAGGCACACACTCATACACAAAATAACAATTTCAAGATATAATCAAAACATTTTGGTTAAGAACCCTAATTGCTCCTCCAGAGGACCCAGATCTTATTTTCTAGCACTCAGTGGTGATTCAAAGCCTTATGCAATACCAGTTCTAAAGAGTCAAATGCCTTCTTTTGACATCTTTAGGTACTTTATGCATGTGGTATGTAGACATACATGCAGCCAGCATATAAACTGACACAGATTAAATAAAAATATGCCTTCCTACCCACTGCGAGTGCACGCAGACACATACACACACACATACACCTGAGCAGAAAATGTTTTTCTAAATGTAAGAATAAATTCTGGTATCTCAGATTTATTTCCTCATGTACAGTCATACTTTGTCTATTCTCACATAGAATATGATTTAATATATGATGATTCTACATATTTCAAATTTTCTCATTATTATATACTAAATTACTAAAGAATAATGTTATAGTAAAATGAATAGTGATAACACCACATGACACAGGGTCAGTTTTAGGGTGCTCAGTATTTTCTTTCCTTAAAAAAAAAAAAAAAGCTTATTTCTTCTTCTCTTATAGAGTACATCCCAGAAACATGAGTCAAACACAGAACAGTAACTATTACTCTTTCCATTCTCTGAACTCTGAGGAAAGGAACCTAATGAAGATCTCCAACCTGGGCTCTCTTTCTGACTAATGTTTGGCATTGCTTCTCTGTATCTGTTTCTAACTATCAGATGCAACCTCTCTGATAAGGACTGGACTAGGCACCAGTCTTATATTTGGACTATCCAGTATCTATACATGATCATCTAGACAGTGTTGGACTTGAACTCTTTCTTGTAGTGTGAGATTACTGTTTGGCCCTTTCCACATGTTCTGTGCAACCATTACCACAGCACATTTTGTAGTCAGGACAGATTGTTGGTTGAAGGTTATGTTGACTGTATGGTGTCCCAGTATCATGACTGGAAGCCTTGCATAGTTACTGAAGATACACAGTTCAGGCTCCATACCCTCCAATAGTTGTAATCATCCTCACTAGTGTCACTATCGTAGATTCCAGGGAGTTTTTACTACACTAGCTTTCCACATTGTCTCTCAAATTCCATCTAATTTTACTCTTCTCTCCTCCAAACTTTTTATTCCACCCACACTTAATCCCACTCATTCCCAAACCTACCTATCTCCTCCTACTCACTTTCTCTGCCTGGAAACTCAGGCTACATCTCTTTCCTTGTTATTGGTAGTTTATTATTTATTAGAATGATCAGGTGCCTTATACAGACAAGAATAAATTAGCAACACATCTTTATATAATTTAAAAAAGGCCACACATCTTTACATAGTTAAATATTATGCTACAGGCTACTTCACACAGGATGATTTTTTTAAGTTCTATTCATTTGCCTGCAAACTTTATATTGCAGCTTTTTAAACTACTGATACTACTCCAGTTTGTAGCTATATTACATTTTCTTTATTCATCCTACAGTTGGGACCATATTGGTTGTTTCCAGTTTCTGAAGAATAAAGCTACTATAAACATAGTTGATCAAGTGTCTTTTGGGTTCAATGGACTATTCATTTGGTATGTGCACAAGAGTGGAAAGCTACATCTTGTGTTAAAACCATTGCTAGTTTTTAGAGAAACTTCAACAGTGATTTCTATATTGGCTGTACAAGTTCTATCAGATATGTAGAAGTGTTCCTCTTGTTTCACATCTCTACCAGTATGAGTTGTCAATTGTGTCATTGACCTTAGCCATTCTCATAAAATGGAATCTTAAAGTAGTTTTGATTTATATTTTCCAGGTGACTAAGTATGTTGAACACATATAACTTTTTCTATTCATTTGATTTACCTTTATTAAGAATTCGCTGTTTAGACCACTACTTCATTTTAAAATTAAATTGTTTGTTAATCCATGTCTAGTTGTTGAGTTATTTATATAGCTTGTATATTATCCCTCAATCAGATGAGTCAGTGAACATCATTAGCCATTCTATAGCTTCCATTTTGTCCTATGGTCAATGTCTTTTGCCTTACAAATGATTTTCAGGTTTACGAGGTTTCAGCTATTAATTGTTAATCTTAATTAATTTACTCTTCAGAAAAACCATCTCTGTGTCAATGAGTTTAATGTTATTCTCTATTTTCTATGACATATGGTTCATGTTATTGAATTTTATATTGAGATTTTTTGATCCCCATAGACTTGAGTTTGTTGTTGCCATTTATGTGGCACACACCAATAGGATTTGCTGAAGTAGGCAGAGGCAAGAGGATGCTCAATAGTTTTAACCTGAAGTCTTAGCATTGTAAAACAGACAAAAGACTGTACCAATATATAACTGCAATTGCAGATGAACAGAGCTCATGAAAAATTTTGAAGATTCTTTCCCTTACCACAACAGAATAAAAATATTCTGGAATTAGACTTGATATTGCTGATGAGAACAAAAGGGCAAACTATGGGAAAGCATGTTTCTAAAAATGGAACTACACTTACTCCCCATAGCATTGAATCTTTTGAGTATGTTACAAAGATAACCAGAAAAGAAGAGAATGAGTAACAGATAAAAAATGTGCAAACCAGGATGAGGATAGTTTGGGCAGCTCTGTCCTCAGGTGATACTTTTAGAATGTGTTGAGCACTGTGAATATACTTGACTTCTCTCTTATGTCTGTAGAGAATATTCACCATGGAGACACTTGAGCAGGCCATGAGACCCAGACAAAGGCCATCAGTGAAGCTCAATAAGAACATATACAGTGCAGTTGCCACATTGCCAGAAGCAAACCATGAGCAGTACCCAAAGCTCATCCTTCTAGTTGTGTTTTTGTTGGAAATAGGACCTGACACTCTTGCTGTAGTCAAAATGTTTAAAAGCAAATGGAGAAGCCAGCCTAGTGAGCAGGAGGGACCAATGTACTTGATGATTCTGTGTTTAAGCTTCATCCATTTGGAGTTCCTAGGATTAATTGTGATTGCTTGGAAGCAACTCAGTAGACTCATAGAATACAGGGACATTCCCCTTGTTATACGGTAAATAAATACTATCAATTTACATCCAATGTTATCTAGGAAATACTTAATTCCAAAATCTGATATTGCCTGTGTAATGCCTCTTGAGATGATAGATAAACAGTTTGCTAATGTCAAGTGCTCTATAATCAGGTCTTTTGGCATTAAATGCTTTCCAGTAAATATCAAAATGAGATAATAAAATAGGATTGAGAAATTTCCAAGCACTCCTACTGTGATATGTGAGAAGAGGAAAATTCCCATTGCCAAGTTGTCAGAAGCCATTTTCATTTCTATCTTAAATGTTAATAAATTTATTATAGTCAATGAACACTGAAAATACATTGTGTATATATATATATACATTATTTCATGATGCTAGCTAAAATCATACATTTATCACTTTACCAGATTTATATAGCTCTCTCATTGAAGAAGATTGTCTGAAACTTTGTTCTTTTATGAAGTATATATTTTGCACTCTTTAAATGGAAACTTTTGTGCATGTTTGCTGAAGATTGATGTTTTCACTGTTTAAGGTACCACGTGACCTTCAAAATAGAAATCAAGAGGTAGAGGCAAACATACATATGAATTTGAAGCTCACCTGATCTAAAGTGCCAGTTCTAGGACAGCCATCAGTATATACTACAAAATCCTGTCTCAAAAAAATCTATCCCCCAAAGATTAAGGTTTTCATTGCTTTTGACTAAACACAGTGATTATGTGTCAATTTTCAAAAAAACAAATTTAAAACATGCCATTATTTCTAAAGTTCACATGACCAAAACTCAAAACTTATCGAAAATAACCCAGAAAGTGCATTAAAAAATATATTTTAAATGAGTGGTCAAATATTCAAAATATAAAGAATATATTACTTTTCTATTTATTTAATTTTTAACATACCCAGCATTGTTCCCCTCCCTCCTCACTTCTCAGTCTTCCCCTATCTTCCCTTTACCCCATACCACCATTTTATTTTAACATGTAATATTTAATTCTGTGTGTGTTGGCATTGGTTGCAAATGAGCATGAGTGCTTACATGAGCCAGAAGCAGTGCATCTTCTAAATGTGAATTTATGGATGACTATGGGTCAACTGTAGGAGAGAGGAACTGGACTCAGATTCAAAGTAATAACAGTGTGCACTTTTAACACTGATTTATCTTTATACCCTAAAAAGATTATTTAAAATTAACTTGGAAAAGTCCTAAAATATAAAACAAATGAGAGATGAGTTACAGACGAGGATAAATTTTCTATAAACAACTCAGAAATGTGGCTCAATACCACCAATAATTAAGGGTATGTAATGAGTTGATGCAAACCAAAATTGCAATGAGCTATCACCACATCATATGCTGGATAAACAAGTATTAATTAAAACAAATGAACATAAATAAAAACAGTAATTAAATCTTCTGAGCATATGATGAAATAAAAGCTCATCTGTCTACTCTAAGAGAAGTAGAATGTTATAGAAGCTATATAGATTAATATTGGGTTTTTTTTCAACAAAGTTTATAAATCATTACCAATGTCTAATGTAATATGACTGGATCTCCCATATGTTGGGTCATCAACTCTTGTTTTTTCTTTTTCTTTAAATAATGGCCAATGCTATACAAGGAGCAGGGAACATGAAAGTATACAAAGCCACACATGGAATGATAGATGTTCAGTAAGAACAATAAATTATGAGACTGATTTTTCCCTACCATTGCTCTGTTGAGTCTCAACAGTTCTCAGGAAGAATCACAAGAAGACACAATCATTTATTGGTGGATGTTTGGTGTGTCTCAGTGGTCAAACATTCTGATCCATAGTGGCTTTGCATAAAATTAATATCTACTTGCTTATATATCTATCTTATATCTCCTTTCAGTACAAAAAAATAATGTTATTTAAAAGCTAAAATATTAAAACTCTCAGAAAAACTGCTAGTCATACAAGATGTAGGTAGAGACAACAAGGCTCAATAATACAGAAAATGCTTCAAGAATTAATGGTGGAACTGCGTGAAACTAAAATCTTTTTGCACATTAAAAACCAAAAACAACACTATCAGCCAAGTGGCAATACAGCCTGCAGAATGCAAGAAAGTAAAGGCAGTTTTAATCTAGAATGTGTAAAAAATAAAGATCAAAAAGTCTCTCTATTAACTCTATAAACTTGTTAATTCAATGGGGTGGTTTGTTTAGAAAATGATCTTTAACAGGGTTCAACATGTTAAGTATCAGTAATAAATACTTAGAACCCTTACAGTAATCAAAATCAAGAGAATGGGCAAAAACAAGTACTAACAATGTGGAAAAACATGTTCCCGCGTTCTATACTAGTGTTAGGGTAAGGCATTATGTTCACTATAAAAATAAATACAAAAATTTCTCAAAATATTAAAAATAGGATTGCTATGTAACACAGCTGTACAATTTCTAAGCATATACTTAATGGACTCTATGTCCTACCTCAGAGATGTTTGTACATCCATGTAAACGACTGGATTACTCACAAGGAAATAATGTCCATTGTATGTATTTATCAGCAAATAATAGAAGTGGGATTTATATATACACAGTGGAATTTTGTTCATCTGCGAAGAAAAGTAAAATTGTAATATTCAGGAAATATATGGACTTACGAGAATTCAAGAAGGTGACAGAGATACAACAAAACAAATACCACACATTTTTTTTTTCAAACAAGGACACAGACAACAATGTCTATAAGATGTTGAGAAAAAGAGATTATAGGATATAAAACCAGAAAAGTGATCAAAAGATAGGGGAAAAGAGGTATTGGAGATTCAAAGGAAAGATAATAGGACAAATATATTATTACGAAAGAAAATAGGACAATGTATTAGTAAGGTGACAAGGACTATAAACATAGAAAAGTGCATGGAGGCATTGTGGGAATGGTGAAGAATAATCCTTTTTAAAATATCATAAGAAAATCAAATAGTATTCTAATAATTATATTTTTTAAAAAATCAATCAATTTTTAAAAGATTACTCCTTCCTAGTAAATTTTGCTTTCAATAATAATAGCTCTTAAAGTCAGGGCAATGTTATAAACCTACACTCAATACTTAAAATTTCCATAGTTATTCTTGTCTTCTTTACCTTCTATAGAAATCTTGTAATATTTGAAAGACTAGGAATTGAATGTAGCCATTTCATCCATGAAAGAAAAGAACTGTATCAATAAGCTGCAATTCTTTTTCTACATAAAATTTCGATCAATATATCAATATTCTTGTAGAAGAATAAAATTTGTAAGCTTTATTTCTTAGTGATATAGTGGCTATGCTGTCGTTTTGTGCATAGAATTATTTAAGAAGTTTTGTTAGTCTCGGTTTAGTTTTCCTTGATTAGCATGTTATAAACCTACATTACCCTTTGCTTTATAGAACATATTTTTTAATTTTTAATTTGTTTTTATACAATAAAGTATATTTTATCCATGTATCCCCTTATTCCAACTCCTTTCCCCCTCCTGACTTCTCCTGGTCAGGCTTAGGCCTTCCTCCTCCCCATTCCCCCATCCTCTCCCCAGAAAGGGCAAGAGGTTCCAAGGTGGATCAGCAAATCATCCACTCCAGGCAAGTCCGATTTTCTCATCCTAATATCAAGACTGGATTAGATGTTCCTCTGAAGGGAATTGGCTCCAAGGTGCCAATCCATGCACAGAAACACAGTCTGATTCCTCCCCTTGAGGCTCCACATCCTGCCCATGTCAGTGGACAGTTGCCTATCCTTGGAGGGCCTAGTTCATTTTCCTGATGGTTCCCAGGTGGCTGTTCTTGATTCAGTGAGCTCCCTAGAGCTCCAGCCAGCCATGACTGTGAGAATTTTTCTCATAGTCCCTACCCCTTGCTCATATAGAGTCTACTCCCCTGCTTTTGGCTGAAACAGAGACTCAACCCAGTGCTCAGCCATGTATCCCTGCCTCTACTCTTTTCATTGTTGGCTCTAAGTTCTGTGATGGCACTTAGGGTGGCTATTCATTTGATTATAGGGAAAGTTTAAACAAAAAGCAAAGAACACTCAAGCTGCAAACCATAACCACTGAACTGTTTGGGATCTGAAGAACTTAAGAGAGACATCCAGGGAGTTCCCTAGGAAGAGAAAATAGAGAAGATCTCCTACAGAACATAGTTTAAATTGTAAAAATTTCACTCCTAAAAGAAATACATTTTCTAAGAGTTATTTCTTATGCATTATGAGCTTTCTTTGTAGTTTAAATACCTATCAGATAGAAGTTCTTATGGTGTATACTCTATGCAAATAAAATAATATTTTATATAAAACAAAAATTGCTATTTCATCCACCAGATACACTCTTCTTTACTAATAAAAAGAAAATAAAATCAGGGACTTGAAACAATAGCTCCTTAGTTATTTCCATAGCAGAATTATTCAAAACAGTTGAAACATTTTATATGTCCATTAGTAAACAAATGCATGAAGACAACATACATACGATGATATAGCATTTATTCTATAAAATGATGGTTGACACATGATTCAACATAGATACCTATGAGAGACCCAGTGTTAAGTGCTATAAGGCTTTTGATATAATTCAGTCTAGTTGTTGTAAGTAAAGTGAGTATCTACAGATATACAAAAACAAAAATGGTAAGAGCTCTCAAAATTTGTCAGCATATAAAGGTGATTTCTACCAAGCCTGATGACAAGTTTATTCTATAGTCCCACATGATGGAAGGAAATAACAGCTGCCAAACATATCTACAAGCTTCTATACATTCCTGCTGTGTAGTATGCACATTTCCACACCAACCATCACTGAATCATGACAAAAATCTAAAACACATTACAATAATGATTGATAGAGAAAAGGATAATTTTCTTGGATTTTGTGTTGATTTCTTGGACACAGAATTCTGAGTTTGTGATGAAATGTTCTAGAAATCAGCTACAGAACAATAGGATCATTTTTCATATGACTGTAATTTATGCTTATAATGATTAATATAATAAATGTGGTAGAAAATACATAATCTGGAACCATATAACAAATAGTTTTGGAATATATTTAGTAAAACATAGGATGTGAAAAATATCTGTCATGTTTTAGAATAGCTGAAGTACCACGCTCCTAGTATATATTTATTCCTTATTTGTATTTTATATAAGTTTTAACTATTAATCTTCAAACTTCCATGAGTTTTTTGAGTAATTACCCTATAATTTTACCATTGATAAATAAATGACTATTATCAATATTCCATTTCACCCATTCCTATAACCTAGCTATTCAAACACAAAAAAATAGAATACAACATTTTCCAGAATTATATAAATTAGTGCATAGAAGAAATTAAAAGATTAAAAGAACTGCAAGCTGTTTAGGATGAGATGAAGATGTATCCTGTGGCTTGTCCTGTTGGTGCAAGTCCCTGAGTGTGATCCCCAATATCATCAGGAAAAAAGTGAGAAATCTAGATAAACCTTCCTTTTTAAAACTAGGAAGAGACATTCAGAAAGAGACAGACAGAGTGACAGAGATGGAGATGAAGATGAAGACAGAGTCAGAAAGGAAAGATAGAGATAGAGACTGACCAAGTGAAGCTCATAAAAATGAGGTTATATCACTAAGATATATTTTCCTAAGATATATCTACCAGTTCTTAGGAGAAGCAGGATTCACACAGCATAAAAAGAACTGGAGACAGCTGACTTTGCCCTAAGTGGGATATATCTCATATTTCACTCAAAAACCCATTCATGTTCCTTGTCCCTAAACCAATGCCGAAGTTTTCCCTACCGTACTATTTCAATTTTTTTCCTTTTCTTTTTTTGCTCCTTCCGACACTACTTCATTACTATCTTCTCTCTTTTTCTTCCTTTTAGGAGAGTTGTTGAAGGAATTTTTAATATAGATTTTTTAAGTAAAACTACAATTAAGAGGAAGTTATGAAAATAAGACATTGAATAGCACAAACATGGCTGCTTCAAGGAGTGCTTCCCAATGTCTCAAGTTCTTGCTACTCTTATGTTCTAGTAACTCACCTTAGTGCTTGATGACACCATGATGGTAGATGTTGCCATGAGAAATGAGACTCTGCTATAACTGTGTTGGGACACTTTCTCTGACTTAAAGGTTCATAATCTCTTGGTATTCTTTCCCAGAAGATTGGTGATTTTCAGCTCAATTATAGACCCATGATGACAGCATTTCCACAAGGATATGAAGTAACTTTTAAACACTTTGGTTCTGAGTTCTGTCACAAAACAAAACAAAATGAGCAGCTCCAAGAAAGCAGTTAGAAATTAGAATGGAAACTTTTCTGTCTGCCCTTTGGGCACAAAGAATATGGCAGAGAGACGTGAAGAAATAACAGAGCTCCCTGCATGATCTTGCCCCTGAAGGGCCTTTCCATATCACCTTGGATCCTAGATAATATCCAAAATCTCAAAACTCTTAGGTTCTAAAGACACTCAGGAAAAATGTCTACCTGAGTATCTATTAATGTATCAATACAGAAGCATTTAACATATGGGACAATATATCAGTAGATAAAGGTATTTGATATAGAAATCCAATGACCTAAATTTGTATCTAAAGAACAAATTTAAAAAAACAAATCTAAAGGTTAGAGAGATTGCTCGATAGTTAAGAGCCTTTTCTACTTTTGCAGATGACCAAGGTTTAGTTCCTAGCTCAGACATGACAGCCTGTAAATCCAGATCCAGGGACTCTAATGCCCCTTCTGACATGTGAGGGCTTCATCACATATGTACACATATATACACTCAGTCACATACATATAAAATAAAATGAAATGAAATAATAAAGTAAAATTTAAAAATTTGAAAGTCAGATCCAGTGTCAGTGACTTCTGTCCTAAGTTATAAAAACTAACGGAAACAAGGCACAATAAGACTGGTCATTCATAAGAATAAGTCTCTATATATTTATTTGGTAACTGGGTAGAGGGCCTCCAAAGAGTAAAGAAAAAAAACATTTACATGCTTCCACTTCCTGCATGGAGAAATAGATTTGTAAAAGAGGCCAAATGGCCATTGTAAATGTATCAGTGGAAGTCAGAAAGCTAACCCTCATCCTGTTTTCACAGGATCCCCAGACTCTGAACAGTTTAACCTGTCTATCCTTCTTCTCCAATGGTGTCATCCTGGCATTCATAGCTTCTGTTCTGTAAAGTCACTATTCACACTGTGTTTGCAAGTGTTGAGTCACTATCCTAGTGAAAAAACAAAAGTAATTTGCTTGCAACCTCTGGCTACAATGTTGTTCTCAACTAGTCAAGTCATTGAAGGAGAATCAGCCTTTATTTAAGGAGCAATCCCCTGTTTTGCAAATAAACCTAACTCCACCTGATCTTTCTTTACACCCAAGTGCACACTGCCTCTGCCCTTAAAAACATGATTGGATATTATGGCAGCAATGAACTTAGAATTGGTAGGGATTCATAAATAAAAACATGACTTTATTCATAAAAAAGTAATAAATAAATAAGAAATTCACAATATATAACAAAGTTTGAAGGAGTGTAAATGTGGAATAAAACAGACGTTGTTATGAGAACTTGTTTACAAGGGAAGAAACACAAATAAATAGTAGTGTGCAGTGTCTGACAGCTTTACTTTTAGCACATGAGAAGCAGAGAGAGTTTAATTGCCCCAAGTTCCTGGCCATCAAGGGCTACACAATAAAACAATGTTTTCATTTTTTTCTTTACAGCTTACTTTAAGCTGTTGTTGCAATAAGTTTCTTGTCTGATTTTCATGGTGTTAATATAAACACAGATTAGGAAAATATTAAGCTACCAAAATCAGCTTTCTTAAACTTTTGATCTATATTGCCTCTCAAATACTTGCACATATAATAAATTAAATTACTTTTTCCATTCTAAAGAAATTGTAAATAGCATTCTAAACCCATGTGTGTGCATTTTTTATCCTTTTTTATTCATTTAAAGAGGTTTTTTTCACACTTTGAAATTCAGACCCCCATCCAGGGGTCAGCAGATTCAGGAAACTGGACCACCTGATTGAGATCCCTCTCCAGGAGTGAAGTCAATCCCTAGACTAGGATCTCAGACTCTCCTTAGCAGACAGAAGCTAGGGTTTGACTGTGAGGGTCTCCTCCAGTGACACCTAAAAAAGAGGACCTTGCATGGCCGAGCCTGCCTCCAGGGCAACTGCCTCCTAAAAGAATGAATGAGGCTTTGAAATTCAGAACACTGTCCAGAGCACAGTCACAGATCAAGCAGACCATTTAATCACAGGAGACAGGAGACACACAAGCCCTCTTCCCTTAATTAACTAGGAGCTGACTAATTGTGAACCACTGAAGCCATGGGCAGACGCCAGTGCAAAAATACATATAACAATATAAAGAACAAAAGGCAACACCAGAAGAAACTCCAACATTAGGATCCCAGATACACCCATGAAACCACAAACAATCAAAAATCCCACAGAAGGAAGGCCCAGAGAATGGAAATACATATAAGAGACCACGAAAAATAACAGGAAATACCAATCAGTGTTCACTAATATCCCTTAATATCAATGGACTCAACTGAACTAAGAAAAGACACACACGAACAAAATGAATACAAAAACAGAAGCCATCCTTCTGCTACAAACAAGAAACACACCTCAACCACAAAGAAAGACACAGGCTCAGAGTACAGGGTTGGGAAAAGATTTTCCAATCAAATGGCCCTAAGAACCAAGCTGGTGTTGCCATTCTAATATCTAACAAAATAAACTTTAAACTATAATCAATTAAAAGGGACCAAGATGGGCATTACTTATTCATCACAAGAAAAATTGAGGAGATTTC
The DNA here is from genome assembly GCA_004025045.1 of Sigmodon hispidus. NCBI lineage: Eukaryota > Metazoa > Chordata > Mammalia > Rodentia > Cricetidae > Sigmodon > Sigmodon hispidus. The sequence goes on along the minus strand of PVIH01021093.1, from coordinate 8,971 downwards.
AATCCTGAATATTTATGCCCCTAATATAAGGGCACCTATCGCTGTAAAAAAAACACTACTAAAGTTCAAATCACACATCAATTCTCACACCCTAATAGTGGGAGACATCAATACTACACATTCACCATTGGATAGGTCAACCAGACAGGGACTCAACAGAGAAATAAGGAGTCTAACAGAGGTTATGATGCAAGTGCATTTAAAGATTTTTACAAAAGCTTCCATCCAAATGCAAAAGAATATACGTATTTCTCAGTAGCCTATGGAATTTTCTCTAAAATTGACCAAATAATTGGTCATAAAGCAAATATCATTAGATACAAAAAAGTGGAAATCATATTGGACCATCAGGGCCTAATGTTAGAGTTCAACAACATCAAAAATAACAGAAAGCCTACCAACTCATGGAAACTAAACATCATTCAATGGATCCACCTCTAGGTCAAGGATGAAACAAAGAAAGCAATCAAAGTCTTCCTAGAATTTAATGAAAATAAATCCACAACATACTCAAACTTGTGAGACACAATGAAAGTAGACTTAAGAGTAAAATTAATAGCACTAGATGCCTATATGAAAAACCTAGAGAAATCTCACACTAGAGAACTAACACCTCAGCTGAAAGCCTTACAACAATTAGAAGCAAACTCACCTAGAAGGAGTAGATGGCAGGAAATAATCAAACTTACAGCTGAAATCAATACAATTGTAACAAAAAAAAAAATACAAAGAATCAATGAAGCAAAGAGTTGGTTCTTTGAGGAAGTCAACAAGACAGATAAACCCTTATCCAAACTAACCAAAAAGCAGAGAGAGAGTATCCAAATCAACAAAATCAGAAATGAGAAGGGGGACATAACAACAGACGCCCAGAAAATCCAGAGAATTATCAGGTTACACTTTGAAAATCTATATTCCACAAAAATGGAAAACCTAGAAGAAATGGACAGCTTTTTGGACAGGTACCATCTACCAAAATTAAATGAAAACCAGATTAATTACATAACTAGAGCTATAACCCTAATGGAAATTGAAGCTGTCATTAAAGACTCACAAGGAAAAAAAGCCCAGGTCCAGATGGTTTCAGTGCCGAATTCTACCAGACATTTAAAGAAGAATTACTACCATTACTCCTCAAACTATTTCACACAGTAGAAACTGAAGGAATATTGCCAAATTCTTTTTATGATGCCACAATTACCCTAATACCCAAGCCACTCAAAGACACAACAAAGAAGGAGAATTACAGACCAATTTCCCTCATGAATAGTGATGCTAAAATTCTCCACAAAATTTTGGCAAACAGTATAAACAATATATAAAAAATATCATCCACAATGATCAAGTAGGCTTCATCCCAGAAATGCAGGGATGGTTCAACATATGAAGAACCATAAATGTCATCCATCATAAAAAAAACTGAAGAAAAAAAAAACAACACATGATCATATTCTCAGACACTGAAAAAGCCTTTTTTCAAAATCCAAATCTCATTTTTCAGCTACTCTGGAATGCAGTATGTCAATTTCTCAGAAAATTGGCCATCAGTCTCCCCAAGGATCCAGCAATAGCCCTTTTGGGTGTATAACCTAAAGAAGCACATTCCCACTTTAAAGGCATTAGTTCAACAATGTTCATAGCAGCATTATTCGTAATGCAAGAACCTGGGAAAAAACCTAGATGCCCCTCAACAGAAGAATGGATTAAAAAACTGTGATACAACTACACAATGGAGTACAACTCAGCAGTAAGAAAAAAATGATATTCTAAAATTTGCAGGCAAATGGATGGATTTGGAAATATTCTCCTGAGCGAGATATCACAAACCCAGAAAGATATGCAGGGGATGTACTCATTAGTATCTACTATGTGAAACAGTTTGAGAAGTAATGGTAGTAGTTCTTCTTTGAATGTCTTGTAGAATTCTGCACTGAAACCATCTTGACCTGGGCTTCTTTTACATGAAGGCTTTTAATAACAGCTTCAATTTCCCTTAGAGTTATAGAACTGTTTAGGTAATTAAGCTGGTCTTCATTTAATTTTGGTAAATGGTACCTGTCCAAAAAGCTGTCCATTTTTCTAGGTTTTCCATTTTTGTGGAATATAGATTGTCAAAGTGTGACCTGATAATTCTCTGGATTTCCTGGGGGTCCGTTTTTATGTCTCCCTTTTCGTTTCTGATTTTGTTGATTTGGATACTCTCCTCTGCTTTTTGGTTAGTTTGGATAAAGGCTTATCTATCTTACTGACTTTCTCAAAGAACCAACTCTTTGATTCATTGATTCTTTGTATTGTTCTTTTTGTTTCAATTGTATTGATTTCAGCTCTAAGTTTGATTATTTCCTGCTGTCTACTCCTCCTATGTGAGTTTGCTTCTAATTGTTCTAAGGCTTTCAGCTGTGCTATTAGTTCTCTAATGTGGGATTTCTCTAGGTGTATTATATAGGCATCTTGTGCTATAAATTTTCCTCTTAAGACTGCTTTCATTGTGTCAAGTTTGGGTACATTGTGGATTCATTTTCATTTAATTCTAGAAACACTTTGATTGCTTTCTTAATTTCTTCCTTGACTGAGAGCTGAATCAGCTGAGTGATGTTTAGTTTCCATGAGTTGGTAAGCTTTCTGTGAGTTTTGATGCTGTTGATCTCTAATTTTAGGCCTTGCTAGTCTGATATGATACAAGGAATTATTTCCATTTTTTTATATCTGTTGATATTTGCTTATGACCAGTTATGTGGTCAATTTTATAGAAAGTTTCATGTGGTGCTGAGCAATATGTATATTCCTTTGCATTTGGATAGAAGTTTCTGTAAATATATATTAAATCCATTTGCATCATAACCTTTGTTAGACTCCTTAATTCTCTGTTGAGTCTCTGTCTGGTTGACCTATCCAGGGGTTAAAGTGGGGGTATTGAAGTCTCCCACTATTACGGTGTGAGAACTGATGTGGGATTTGAGCTTTAGTAGTATTTCTTTTACATAGGTAGGTGCCCTTATATTAGGGGCATAAATATTCAGGATTGCAATCTCCTCTTGAACAATTGTTCCTACGATGAATACCTTCTTCCTTTCATTGCTTCCAATGAATAGTCGTGTGTTATTTGATGAGTCTGCCTTTATAAGTAAGTTGATCCTTTTCTTTTGCAGCTCTTAAATTTTTTTTTCTTTGATCTGTATGTTGTGCGGCTTGATTATTATGTGGTGAGCGAATTTTGGGGGGGTCATGTCTATTTGGTGTTCTGTAAGCTTCTTGTATCTTTATAGGCATTTCCTTCTTTAAGTTAGGAAAGTTTTCTTCTATGACTTTATTGAAAACATTACCTGTGCCTTTGAGCAGGTATTCTCCTTCTTCTTTTATTCCTATTATTCTCAGGTTAAGTCTTTTCCTGGTGTCCCAGATTTGCTGAACATTTTGTGTTATGGCTTTTTTGGTTTTAGTATTTTCTTTGACTGATGTATCTATTTCTGCTACTGAGTCTTCCACTCCAGAGATTCTGTCTTCCATCTCTTGGATTCTGTTGGTTATGCTTGTATCTGTAGTTTTAGCTCTTTTCTTCAAATTTTCTATTCCCACCTTTGCCCATTTTGTGCCTTTTTATTGCTTCCATTTCAGTTTTTAGTTCCTGGAATGTTTTTTCATTTTTTTGTTTACCTTTCCTTAATTTTCTTTCAAGAATTTGTCTCTTCCAATTTTTTGTTTGTATTTTCTTCTCCTTCTTTAAGGGAACTTTTTGTACCTTCTTTGAAGGCTTCAATAATCTTCATAAAGTTGTTTTTGGTGTTGTTTCCTTCTGTTTCCTCTTCATTGCTCTGTTCATGTCTTGGAGTTGTAGAACCACATGTTTCTTCTGGTGTTGCCTTGTTGTTCTTTATATTGTTATATGTATTTTTACACTGGCGTCTGCCCATGGCTTCAGTAGTTCATAATTAGACAGCTCCTAGTCAGTTGTGGCAAGAGGACTTGTGTGTCTCCTGTCCTCTGAGCAAGGTCTACTTGTTCTCTGACTCTGCTCTGGACAGGTATCTGAGTTTCAAATCCTCAGTCCTTCTCTGATGATGCAATTCACCCTGGAGATGGGTCAGACTGTACAAGATCCCCTCTTTTAGGTGTGGCTTAAGGAGCCCCTCACAGCCAATCCCTAGCTCCTGTCTGCTATGGAGAGCTGAGATCAGAGTCTAGGAATTGACCCCAGCCCTGAAGAACAAGTCCCAGGAGTTGATCCGGGAGCTGGAATCTGCTCCCTTCTGGGCCAGCTCTGAATTTCAAAGTCCTCAGTCCTTCTCTGATGATGCAGTAGAAGGTGGGGCCTTGCAAAATTCTCTCTTTTAGTTTTGGCTTGAGGAGGCCCTCACCACCAACCCCTAGCTCCTGTCTGCTAGGGATAGCTTAGATTAGAGTCCAGGAATTGACCCTGGCCCTGGAGAGCAAGTTCCTGGAAATGTCCTGAATAGGATCTTGCCTTCAGGTCACTATTGCTTTTATTTCACTTTTAATCAGTTTATCCTTTTGATTATAGGATGTGGCTCTATTTTACTTTCTGGTGCTTTTTTTCTCTTCAAAATTTATTTTATTTTTTTATTTTACCTTGCTTAGCTTACCCCCTTTTAATTATAAATCTTTATTGTAGTTACCTGAGTCTCTACTAGGCTGCTTTCAGATTTCTTCTGCCAACATGTTCAATTTAAAAACACTTCACTTTACCCTCATGCAGACTCTTTGTAAAGAGCAAAGATTAGATACTCCCTTCACCAAAATATCACAAGAATGATTTTTGGGCAACATATTAAATTCTTATCTGAAACTTCTTGAGGTGGTGAAGCATAGTTCATAAAATCATCTTAATCACCAGTGTCTTCCACATGCCTACTAATATGGCCCATTAGTTGCATTTAAAATGATCAACTGTTTTTCTAATCCACAGTCCTTAAATCCATATTATTCCAAACAAACACATGGTCAGGTCTATCACAGCAATACCCCAGTCCCTGGTAACAACTTCTGTCTTAGAGTATTTTTGGTTGTAAAGAGACACCATAAGCCTTATAAAGAAAACATTTAACTAGGGTGGTTCACTTTCCATTTCAGAAGTTTAGTCCATTATCATGGTGGGGAGCCTGGTGACTTGCCTGCAGACATAGTGCTGGGGCTGAGAGTGATACATCTTTGGGCAATAGAAAGTTATGTGACATTCTAGATGTTATCTTGAGCATAGAATACTTCAGAGCCCACCCCCACAGTGACACACATCCTTCAACAAAGCCATACCCACTTCAACAAAGCTATACCTGCCAATAGTGCACCTTCCTATGACATAATAGGGTCCAATTACATTCAAACTATCATAGACGCCATGACTTATTTTATACAAGCACCATATTTGTTACCTTGAAATGTATACCTTCAAATTAATATCTTAAAGTTTAAACCACAAAGAGTGTGGTCTGATTTGACTTTAGTGCACAAAAACACAGAACCCTAAATGCCATAATCCTAAAGAAGACTGAAAGATTAGTAAATATTAAGAATAAAAATTTTTGCACTATAAAATTTTTTAAAACTAAAATGCTGAAAAATTTTAGTGCTGAAATCTATGAGAATAGCAGAATATCATTAGGAGTCATTTGTATTGACCTTATTTTTCCTCTAACCAGTGGTGTTTGGATTCACCTTAGGTCTCTGGCCACTTAGTCTCTGGATCTTGGTTATTAAAACAGTGCTGGGAATTGATTTCTTTCAATGTAGTGAGCCTTATATCAAATCTGGTATTTGCTCGCTATTCCCACAAGTTCATGCCATAATCATTCTAGTGTATTTTCCTGGTAGGATAGATTATAGGTCAAAGGATTTTTGTCCACATTTCTTTTTAGTGTTCTGTACTTTCTGTACCAAAGAGAATAGAATATAAGAGTGAAGGCTCCATATAGGCAAAAATTTACTTTTCTATCTTCAATGATTTGTGTAGGTGTCATCCTCATTACTGGGGACACACAGTCAGTTTGAAGAGAGCAACCCTTTGTGTCAGCAACAGCCTGAGTTGTTTGGGGATTTCCATGGAACCTCTTGGCTAACAACTCCGTTAAATACAACCCAGTTCTAATACTAGAAGCCCTGCCTGGTGCCAAGAGTTGCAAGAGATGACCAGTTGGGACTCTGAATCCTCCATTCTTAGAAGTCCTCAAATATTTGCCTGCATAGACTCCAGTATGTTTCTATTGTACTAGTTTTTCATATCACCAGCAAATTCCCAGCAATTCTAGCAGGCTGTTCTTACATCCATCCCTGTACTCCATTTCCCTCCCCACCTGATTACCCTACTTATCCAGTCTGTCTGTAAAATCTATTTTATAGCTTCCTTCCAGGGTGCTCCATGTATCATTCATAGACTCATCCTCTTTTCCTAACATCTCTATGTGTATGAATTATAGCTGGATCATTGTGGAATTAATGGTTAAAATCCACTCCTAAGGAAAAAAATATATACATTATATTTATCATTTTGGGTTTGGGTTGTTTACTCATGATGATTTTTTTTCTTGTTTCATCTGTTTTCTTGCACATTTCTTGATGTCAGGTTTTCAAAAGCTGTGTAAAATACCATTGTGTAAATGTACCACATTTTCTGTTTCCACTCTTCTGCTGAAGGAGAACTAGATTGTTAACAGTTTCTGGCTGTTATGAATAAAACCAAAATGAACATGGTTGATAAAGTATTCTTTTTGTTGGACTGATAATCTTGTGAGTATGTGCCCAATAGCAGAATACCTGGATCTTGAAGTAAATCAATTCCTGACTTTCCAGAATGCTTCTCTTATCATCTTTCTCAACTTCTTTTCTAAGCCTTTCTTACTTCCTACCTATTGAATTATATTTTCTTTTTGCTTAAGAACAACAAAAGCAAAGACAAAAGCAAGTTGCAAAAACACTAAAATAATATAAAGTGTAAGCTGTGTTGGCTAACTATTCTTGATATGAACCCTGCCTTTGAGGTGGTAATATACAGCATGACACTCCACTGAAGAAAACTTTCTTTTTTCTCCCAACAAATTTAAATTATAAATAGCTTCTTGATTAGGGGTAGAAATTTTACAAAGTTTCATCAGTGGTAGAGTAAAACTTCAAGAAGAATGAAAGCAATAAATAGACAAAGGAAAAATTAAATTCATAAAGAAAAATATTTCAACTTAATGAGCAATAACCATTGATGTCATGCAGAAGTGATTAGATTCTTACAGGAATGGGTGGACAACAGGCTATTCTATACACAGTAGTAAACAATCTCCAATTCTTGATAGATAACTCAAGTCTCAATTCTAATCATGACAATATAGACAAGTCCCCCACCCATGTATCAAGTTTATAATTTTTCATGTCTCGACAAAAATAATTCTCATCTCCTTACTATCAAATTATACAATAGCAACAGCTGAGCTGAAAAGCTGAGTCTGTCCTCTGTTGAGATGAGACTCTTTGCCTTGATTATTTTATCTATTATTCCCAGGTCTCCTTTTCTGCTATAGGAGTAATTTTCAGTTCAACTCTGGATCCATAACATCATCTACATAGGGTGCTGAGAAAACTTTCAAATAACTTTCCGCAAATTACAAGTCAGTGCAAAGGTGTCCACAACATCAGAACAAATCCAATGATACAACTAGGAATAATTAGGATGAAAGCATCACTGTGAGCCTTCAGTGTTACAAGGAGGAGTGTAAAACACACAAGGGGCCAATGCTAAGAGTGTAAAGTTAGTTGAATGAGACAAGCTGAGTTTCCCAATTCCCAGACATCTGTGAATATTTTTTAAGTCTGAAGAACAACTAAAGTAATAGCAATAAAAAGAAGACAATGTAGTAGATAATTTTTGTCTCTTCTTTAAACAATATTTTATAATATATAGATTAATGGATATATTAATGCAGTCTTTGGTTCTTTTTATAAATTATATAATACTCATTTCTATGTTCATAAAATAATTTGCATGGATAGTGAAATGTGTAGCCTACCATTTAGAATTTTAGTCTGAATTTTCTTATAAGTAAAATGAACATATGCATAAGTTTGCCAGTACAAACTTCAGAACAGACTATGATTATTGGAATAATTTTTATTAATTATCTGAAAGTATCATACACACACACACACACACACACACACACACACACAAAGTGCACTTTGATTATTAACCACCTTACCAATATTTCTAAGTCCTCTAGATTTAACCTAGCATTCCCACCCTCTCCCAGTTTCATGTCCTCCATGTTATATAACCCACCAAATCCTATTTCTGCTTGACATATACTCACTCATATGGTCTGTGAGGCCATCCCTGGGAGCTTGACAGATCTACTAGGGGCCAAACATTAAAGAAACATAACTTTCTCAGCCCAGAAGCAATGAACTGTCTATAGCTCCTCAGTTATGGTTGGGCTCCCAGGAACCCCTTAACCATGTTAAAATGATGAATACAGTGGTCTTATATATATCTCATTCAGGCAACTAAGTTTTTGTGAGTTCACAAGTGCTGTGGTCCTGTCATAGATAGAAGTAGATACTGGTTTTTTCCTTATTTCCCCTGACTTCTGAATCTTACAATCTTTCCAACTCCCTTTCTATGATGTTACCAGAACCTTGCAGTGAGGAGGATGATACAAATGTTCCATTTATGACAGACCATTACAGAGTCACTTATTATCTATATTTATTCTCTGTTAGTGCACTAACTACCTTCACAATACAGACAAATTCTTCTAATGAGTTTGAGTGTTGAATTCACCTAAAGATATAGATATACAAATTTAGAGGGCAATTTGACATGTGTATCTATTTGTCCACTTAGAAAACATGTTAACAGTAATTTCACCCATGGGATCAATGAGTTCTTGTCAAATTTGCAGCTTCAGGCATGTATTTCTTCCTGAGAAGCAAGTACTAAATCAAACCAGAGATTTGTAGGTTGCCCTTGTGCTAC
>PVIH01021092.1:9047-30724 GCA_004025045.1 Sigmodon hispidus | reverse complement strand
TAGGAATACCAGACTCATTCTTGAGGGAGGGGGGACAAAACTGGATTTGGCCAGGAGTGGAGACTGATCCAAGCATTATTGGGTCAGTGGGACCATAGGACTGTCTGCTCCCTGCCCAGGGAAGGGATGGGGAGTTGCAGAGAAGAGAAATGTCAAGATGTGGTGGGAGGGGGAAGGGACCTTGAATGAGGATATACAGCAATGGGAAAAAAAATTTCAGAGGGAAAGATGAACACATAGTAAATATATGTGTAGCAATCTTATTTGCATTACCACCCTTGATAAGCCATGCTTATGATTCTTATCCTCTTTATAGTTATTGTTAACTTTTCCTCATTTTAAATTCATTTTACTGTTTTTTTGTTAAATACAAAATAAAGAAGGAAAAAATAAATAAATGGAATGCAAAAAAAAAAAAGAAAAGAAAAGAAAAAAAGAAAGAGAATTACAGACAAATTTCCCTCATGAACATTGATGTGAAAATAGTCCATAAAACTCTGGCAAACTGAATCCAACAACATATCAAAAATATCATCCACCACAATCAAGTAGGCTTTATTCCAGAGTTGTGAGGATGGTTCAACATACAAAAAATTGTGAATGTCATCCATCATATAAACAAATTGAAAGAAAAAAAAAACACATGATCATCTCATTAGATGCTAAAAAGGCCTTTGACAAAATCCAACACTCTTTCATGATAAAAGTTCTGGAGAGATCAGGAATACAGGGAAAAACACCTAAATATAATTAAGATGATATACAGCAAGCCAACAGCCAACATCAAAATTGAGAAAAACTCAAAGCAATCCCACTAAAATCAAGAACTAGACAAGGCTGCCCTTTCTCTCCTTATCTATTCAATATAGTTCTCAAAGATTTAGCTAAAGCAATAAGAGAACAAAAGGAGATTAAGGAGATACAAATCGGAAAGGAAGAGGTCAAACTATCTTAATTTGCAGATGGTATGATCTTATACATAAGTGATCCACAAAATTCTACCAGGAAACTTCCACAGCTGATAAACACCTTCAGCAATGTAGCAGGATCCAAGATTAACTCAAAGAAATTAGTAGCCCTTCTATACACTAAAGATAGAAGAGCTGAAAAAGAAATAAGGGAAACATCATCCTTTATAACAGATGCAAATAGTATTAAATCCCTTGGAATAACTCTAACCAAAGAAGTACAGACCTATTTGTCAAAAACTTTAAGTCAGTGAAGAAAAAAATTGAAGAGGATATCAGAAAATGGAAAGATCTCCCATGCTCTTTGATAGGTAGGATCAACATAGTAAAAATGGCAATTTTACCAAAAGCAATCTACAGATTCTACATACTTCCCATCAAAATCCCAACACAATTTTTTACAGACCTTGGAAGAACAATATTCAACTTCATATGGAATAACAGAAAGCCAGGATTGTCAAAACAATGCTCTTCAATAAAAAAAAAAACTTCAGGAGGCATCACCAAGCTATACTATAGAGCCACAGTAATAAAATCAGCCTGGAACTGGCATAAAAACAGACTTGTGAATCAATGGAGTCAAATTGAAGACCCCGACATTAAGTCACACACCTATGAATACCTGATTTTCGACAAAGAGGCCAAAAAAATTAAATAGAAAAAAGACAGTATCTTCAACAAATGGTGTTGACATAATCGAATGGTAGTATGTAGAAGAATGAAAATAAATCCAAACTTATCACCCTTCACAAAACTCAAATTTAAGTTTGTGTTTGAGTATAAATCCAGCTATTCTGAACTTGATAGAAAAGAAAGTGAGAAATACCCTCTAATGCATTGGCAAGGTGACCACTTTCTAAATATAATACCAGTGGCACAGACACTAAGAACAACAATCAATAAGTGGGACCTCCTGAACCTGAGAAGCTTCTGTAAGGCCAAAGACACTGTCAATAAGATAAAACGACAGCCTACAGAATGGGAAAAGATCTTTACCAACCCTATATCTGACAGAGGACTGATCTCTAAAATATATAGAGAACTCAAAAAACTAGAGCCCCCAAACCTCAATTACCCAATTAATAAACAGTGTTCAGAGCTAAAATGGACATTCTCAACAGAATTACAAATAGCTGAAAGGCATTTAAAAATTTCTCAATATTTTTATTCATCAGAGAAATCCAAATCAAGGCAACTTTGAGATACCACTTATACCTGTCAGAATGACTAAGATTTTTTAAAAAAAAAACAACCAGATGGCAGTCTATGCTTGAGAAGATGTGCAGCAAGGGAAACACTCCTCCATTGTTGGTGGGAGTGTAAACCTGTACAGCCACTCCGGAATATAGTATGGCAGTTCCTCAGAAAACTGGGAATCAATCTCTCCAAGAATCCAGAAATACCACTATTGGGCATATACTCAATAGTGGCATTAGCCTAACTATGTTCATAGCAGCATTATTAGCAATAGCAAGAACTTAGAAACAACCTAGATGCCCCTCAACTGAAGAATGGATTAACAAGCTGTAATACATCTACACAACGAAGTACTACACAGAAGTAAAAAAAAAAAATTGACATCCTAAAATTCATAGGCAAATGGATGGTTTTGGAGAATATCCTTCTGAGCGAGGTATCACAGTCCCAGAAATATAGGCATGGGACATACTCACTCATAAATAGACTTCAACAAAAAGCAAAGAATATCCAAGCTGCAAACCACAACAGTTTGTGATCAGAAGGAATTTAAGAGAGACATCCAGGGATTCCCCTAGGAAGAGAAAATAGAGAAGATCTCTTGAGCAAATTGAGATCATAACAGGTTGCAACCAAAAAGAGGTATGAACAAATCATGAGACAAGGAGATGGGTGAATGAGAGGAGCAACAAAGAAGGAGAAAAAAGAGATGAATATGTTGATAAAGGAAGCCAATGTGGGTTTGGGAAGAGACCAGGTGCTAGGGAAACCTCCAAGAACTCACAGGATGTCCCTGGCTAGTTCTCCAACCAATAGTGGAGGGGGTGCCTAGACAGGACTTCCCCTATAACAAATCAATATCCACCTTAAGTGTCATCACAGAACCTACATCCAACAATAAATAGAATTACAGGCAGAGATCTATGGCTGAGTACTGGGCCAAGCTCCTGGTCTACCTGAGAGAAGAGTAGGAGAGTCTGTATGAGCAAGGGGATAGGGATTATGAGGACAAATCTCACAGAGATGGCTGGCTGGAGGTCTGGGGAGCTCACTGAATTAAGAATAGTTACTGGGAAATCATTTGGAAAAGGTGCTAGTTCCCACTAGGGTAGGCAACTGTAGGTTGTCATGGGCAGTAATTGGAGCCTTGTGGGGGTGGGATCAGACTGTGTTCCTGTGCATGGGCTGGCCCCTTGGAGCCCATTCCCTGCAGAGGAGTGCCTAACTCAGTCTTGATATTGGGATGAGAAAATCGGACTTGCTTGGAGTGGATTCGTCATGCTAAGCTGACCCACCTTGGGCCCTATTGCTCATTTTGGGGAGGGGATCAGGGGACAGAAATGGGGGAGGAGGCTGAAGGCTGACTGGGAGGAATTGGAAGGAGGAAAGAGAGGTGGAGAAGGGAATACATGAAAAAAAACCGACTTTTTATAAATAAAAAATAAAAAATTAATTATATATAACTAAATGTTCAAATTATAGTCTTGGGTAAATTATTTAAGTTATATATTATGAACAAATTTTTTGTGTTCACTTTCTCCATGTTCAGAACTGTTTCAAAAGGGCTTATTTCTGTTCAGCCTTTATACTGACAACAAACACTAATCATTGTTTTCTTGAGAGAGCAGTTCCAGGTCTGAGACACACTCACCTACTATATGACATCTTATACCTTGTCCATGTGTGTAGCAGTGAATGTTATATGCCTGCCTAGTTCTAGCATTTTGGGTTTAGGAAATAAAACCTTAAAATAAAAAAAAATTAATGAAATGCCTATTTTTGTGTGCTTTGGTTTGGTACATTGTTATATCCAGATGTCATGCAATGAATTACTGTATTATCCACCACTAGGACTTGACTCTATAATCCAAACTAATCCTGGGACCAAGCCTTCAACATATGAGCCTACTGGGAAATATTTAAAACTGTATTAGGGCACATTTTGTCTTTTAAAAAAGAAAAACAAGCCAATTAAAATTCTAGAATTTCTTAATGGGAGTAAAAATGTCTAATAAATCACCACAAGTTCCAGTGTAGTCAGATGTTTCTAGGTCCTGCCTAGTCGTTATGTCCATATCAATCTCTTATATCAACAATCTAGCAGTCACTTATAAAATACTCAGACGCTTGATATAGTAACTTCTTGACCTATGGTTTAAGCATATTACTATCTAGCTCTTAGGCATAAGTTAATTTATAATTTTTACCTATGTTTAGCCAAATGGGTTGGTTCCTTTTCTCAGAGCAGCATTCTCATCTTGTTTCCTCTGCTTCTGGCTAACTACTCACCTCTGTGTTTTCCCTTCCTCAAATTCCCGTTCTATGGTTGCCCGCCTATACTTCCTGCCTGCCTACTGGCCAATCAGAGATTTATAAAACCAATACAAGTGAAAAATCTTTAAAATCTTTACAAAGTCAAGAATATAGTCCTACAGCACTCCACTGAGCAGAAACCTGGAGAATATCAATGTATGAAGGGAAATATGTTAACTCCCAGACCGGTTCTCTTCAAATGCCTTCTTACTACACAAAAGACTCAGAGAAGCTCTGTTGACCACAGTCTAGATACATTGTGTAAAACATGAAGTTACTTTACTTTTTCTTTTTCTTTTTAAATTTGTAAATCTGAATGACAAATGCTATACATTCTATATAGGTTCATTTGTTTCTTTTCTTCTTTTAATAACAGTAACACCTGAAAAAGTTTACTCAAGGAATGACATTGATTTAGCTACAGTTGAAGGAGATGAGTCCATTGCATGTCAAGCATAGGGTGTGGGACATGAAGTATCTGTGCAATTGCATGTGCAGTCAGGAAGCAGAGAGCCCTGAAGACAGAGCTCACCTGGCTTCTTCATTCATCCCTTTTCTCTCATTCTGAATCCACATTCAAAAGTTGTTGACCTTCCTTAACTAATCTCTGTGCAAATACCGTCCCAGACATTCCTGCAGTTGTGTCTTCCAGGTGATTGCAAAGCCATCAAGGTTAATGAACCTTAGTCTTCATACTGAATGCCTTAAACAATATAATATTGTACTTTATTGATTTTACATTAATATCTGCTCCAGAATATTCTTGAAAATTCAGTTTTTTCAAAAAGAAAAACTCCCATATTTTATAGCAATTTTTTATCAGAAATTTGGATTACAAAATTTAAAGCTCAGCCTTCTATATCAAATGTGATTCTTAACTAAATCATATGACATCATGCCATCTTAATCCTCTGTTGTTACATATTTTTGTACAGTTATGAGAATTTTCTAATGGTATTTGAAGAAAATATCAATATACTCTCACATAAAGTATCAGTGATATATAATGGATATTTCAGATACCTTCAATTATTTCATTGGTTTTGGTGAGATGTATGCTGCCCAGGATGATCAGAGAATCTGTGCTAGTATAAGGACCCATCCCAAGGGTAATGCAGTGTCTGAGCATCTGTCTGCTGCTCCTCAGGAGTGAGAACTCTAGGTAAGAGATTTCCTAAATTCTGAGAATAAAGGCAGAGTACAATGATATCCACATACTCAGATAGTTGCTAATCCAATCAAAGCAGCATCTGGACATACTATGTTACAGGATTTGACAACTTTCTCAAATAACACTATACAAAGAAGCACATACATGTATATGATCATTATTCTCTATTGAAACCTATGTGAGGTGTCCACTATATACATATAGTATTTGTCTTCACTTTTTTTCTGTGGTCCATGAGGCCACACAGATTGCTAGAGCTCTTTGAGAAAAAAACTTCATTTAACAACAAACAAATGCTCTAGAGAGCAAAGCCTTGTGGTAGAGCACATGACCTGTGTTGTTTAGTGTCATCATATATTCTCAGCCTTACTGATTCCATTTCAAATACTAAAAATATTATTACCATAATGATTAAATAAAATTTATTACATTAAGTTTGTTCAATATCATAAAGAGGCTAGCAAAGGTCCCCTGCATCAGAAGTTAGCATCCCAGAGAAGCAGATTTTAAAGCTGCTAGCAGCATTTCACTGTCCAGAGTAGAGATGAGATTCAGACCCTTAGCAGACAGCCTTTAATTTCTTCATGTTCCTAACAAATCTTGGTTTGTTGATACTTGACTTGTTGCTTTGGAAAAAATATTTTTAAAATGCATTACAACTGGATTGGAAGATCAGTCTAGTGTGAGGACGGATGTTTATACCAAGATAATATATCTATGTTTCATTCAACAGTGAGTATTAAACAGCCTCTGGATCCTAGACCATTAAATGTCACAGTGTTCTACAGAAGCAACAAGTGCAGCATGGAGTCTGAGGCCCCATCTGACTCATCCACCTGGACTCGCCCATGGTTCCTCACTGGAGAATACAAATCCCATGGCCACATTTTGCTTATTTCTTTACTGCTAGAGTATCCAATTCTCAATTATTTTTTAAAAATGCTTTCTAGATTTGATAGAGCATGGTTTAAATCCTGTTCTGTTAAGAAACAATTCATTTATTTTAAACAAAAGAATGGGCAGACACTAAACACTAAGATCTGAAAGACATTCTTAAACCTCCTTGACCTGAGACCTGAATAAGCACTACTCAGGTACCAGTTCATGACATGTGATTGTTCCTTTTCCTCTTTTATTATTTGAACTGACAAAAACCTTTTTCCAAGTCTCCCTGCTTATATATTATCATGTTTACTAAATTTTATAAAATATATGTAGTATTTGCATTGAATTTGTTTTGTTGTATTATTTATCTTCTCTATTGTTATAATAAATATTTTAGAATCTGGATGCTTAGACAATAAATTGTTCATTATTTCTAGCAATTCTTTTTGGAAAACACTCAGTAGGGCATTATCGCTGTTCTCAGCTGTAAGACACAGTCATCTGGAAGATTAACTGAGCCTCATGTACAAATGTCTGGCATCTGGAGCTGGCTTGTTACCTGCCCTGTTGTCTATGACAATTTAGTTCAGATTTCCTCATACTGATAAGCAAGGGTACAACCAGGAAAGCAAGTCACTGATACTCCAGACACTGTGCCCTTGAAGTTTAATATTAACCTATTGGTCAAGGTCAAGTTTACTAATATCCTACCAGTCAAGGTTTACAATGAGAGAATTAATCCCAAAGTTCATGCAGGTGATGATGAGAGGCAGTAGAGAGCCAGCTACCAGGCATGAGAAATGAGCCCTTCATTGTTATGGGAGGGTCTCATTTGGAGAATGTCAGACTACTGAGTCAAACTCACTGTAACCTCACTACAATACAACATGTTTTATCAGCCTAAGGCATCCATTGAATGCATTGGGATCATATTCCAAAAGAACTGAGCCACATCCTCCCCTTGGGGAATAAGCTAAACTTCTCAGTGACAAAAGCTTATACACAGTTGGTACTTTGGAGCCCATTCCCTCCAGAAGAACACCTAGCCCAGTCTTGACATTAGGATGAGGAAATTGGACCTGCCTGGAGTGGATGCTGAGCTAATCCACTTTGGGACCTCTTGCCCTATTTGGAGAGGGGATGGGAGGATGGGGAGGACAGTGTCTGAAGGCTGACCGGAAGGGGTTGGGAGGGGGAAGGGAAGGAGAGCAAGAGGATACATGGGAAAAAAAGGACTTTATTTTATAAATAAATCAAAATAAATAAAAAAGTAAAAAGCCCAAAGTTGGTGTACTGTATTCTCCTGGATTTAACAAGTAAATGTGCAAATTTTGTGAAAATCTTGGCATCAAGTCATTTGCATAAAGATCAGATCTTGCAGACATATGAATAATGAAACTAAAAGTACTCAAATCAAGAAATAAGTGCTATGTACCTGTTAACCACAAATCAAGAAAACAACATAGTCTCACCTGTGTATCCTGGTATGGCAAAATTCTCCTCTTCCAATAGTTCAGGAAACATTTACTAAGTAAAAGATTGAGAAAGTATGATTAAATTTTTCTTCAGAATGAGCAATAGAAACCATTTCAAATTTAAGTTGTAAGAATTGATAGATACCGGCTGGAGAGATGGCTCAGCAGTTAAGAGCACCGGCTGTTCTTCCTGAGTACCTGAGTTTGATTCCCAGCAACCACATGGCAGCTAACAACTGTCTGTAATTCCAAGATCTGACACCCTTACACAATTACACATGCAGGCAAAACACCAGTTGACATAAAATAAAAATAAATTAAAAAAAAAAGAATTGATAGATACATACATTACAACATAGAGGCAGAACAAGAAATGTAAGTCCCACAAGCGGCAGGACTGTCCAGGTCTCTCCCTGAGGACCTCTAACTGTCAGGTTCCACCCACATATCACTCTAAACTGCCCTAACTGCTGGACCCTGCCCCCACCCCTCTGAATCTTCTCCACCTGAAGGAGCTGTCAACTAACTCAAACCCAACATGTTCAGATAGTAACAAACACAGACTGTACTCAGGTTTAGCAAGAAGCAGGCAGGTTCTGGAGTGAACTGTTGATCTCACTTATCTAAGTAATTGAGGATCGAGAGGAAACCCAGAGAAATTCATCCTCCACCCCACAACTGCAATGGAGAAAAAAATGTTAAATTAAGATGTGAAAACAGAAACTATTGGGACAAACAATATTTAGGCAACCCACCCAAGGAACCACATCCTACAGCAAGGCCCCACCTCCTAAAGGTTCCACATCCTCCCTAACCAACTGCCTGCTTATGCTTAGGACCAAGCACATGAGCCTACTAGTGACATTTCACACTCAAACCACAAGACCTGGTAAAACTGTTAAGTCTCCTCTGAAAGCTGGAGCCCAGGAGAAATACTCTTCTTGGGGTTGTTCAGGGAAATCCACCACCCTAGACAGACAGAAATCTGAGCAGAATGAGAAAGCAACCAAAATGGAAACACCAGGGTCAGGTCTCATTCTGAAGAACGCTGCTTCAGACTTCTCTGTCACCTCACAGACACCAAAAGTATATAGGACTTCTTCTTGGGCTGTGGATGGGCTCAGTCAGTAAAGCTTGCTGTGCATGCATGAGGACCTGAGTCATATCCTCAGTACTCATAAGAAAGAAAGGAAGGAAGAAAGGGAGGTAAGAAGGAAAGAAGGGAGAGAGAAGGGATAAAGAGAGAATGCAATGTTACACCCTTTAATCCCACGTGGCTGAGTGGAGAGCACTAGTTTCATGAGAAACCCTGTCTTCAAGTGGAGAACAATGGAGGAAGAGGCTTGATGACAATGTCTGGACACCACATAGGTATGTGTGCTTGCGCGGGTACACACACATGTATTCAAATAAATACATGTAATATAAGTAAAACTTTAAAATTGTGGTACAAGTTAACTGATTAACAGACCAGATGCTGTAAACCTAGCAACACCACTAAATAAGTCTCAGGTGCCATGAGACAGCTCAGACCATTTCTTCAGTTTTCCTAAAACCTTCTACATAATCCACAGTGACGTTTACTTTACTCAAAGTGCTCCATCCACAAGCTATCCCAGGTGTGTTATCCTGACTCCCTCTACTGCTGTATTCTTCATGACAGACTCATCTAAGGGTGGACAGATCGCTAAATAAGTAATCAGCTTGTGCAGCAAAGGACTGAGTGCAGGTCACCAGCACCCACACAGCAAGCCAGATGTGGCAGTACACATCTGTAATCCCCAGGCTGGGATAGTTCAGCTGAAAGACCTTAGATCTTGGTGGCCAGAAATCCTAGCCAAATCAGTGAGTTTCCAGTTGAGTAGAAGACCTTGTCTGAGAAACTAAGGTGGAGAGTGTCCTCAGATGGCACTGGACAAACTCTGACCTCCACGCACACATGTACATCTATGCACAGCCACCTACACAAAATACATGACTAACAAAAGCAAGTGTTACAACTCTGGAGTAAAAAACTCAGCTCAGGAAGGAATGGTATCCTGACTGTTGTAGAAGTAAGGCTATACATGGAGAGTTGTTAGGACAACTCTGATGGCTCGACAAGTTTCAAGGAAAGCCAGTGGTAAATAGTTAGGGAAGTAGTCAGTCCTACTGTTTCAGTGGCTACACCTGCAGTCATGCCCAGGGCTACTAGAAAGGGTACTACTTAGATTGCTCATTTGTCAAGCCCTGCTGCTGTTAACTTGGCAATGGCTAAGGTTCTTCACCAGGTACCACACCTAAGTTAGGCAACAGAAACACCAGGGCACACCACCTGGCAGGTAAGCAGTGATAAACCTGAGTACCACAGAGAATAAAGACATTATGAATGTTTGGACATATGGGCTGAGTATCAAGGGTAATGGTATTATTTCAGTCTAAAAAATTCAGGGTGCCCACAAGGTGTGTTCCTGAGGAGTTAAAATGGTCTGTAATACAGAAGAGATGGATGTGAGAGAGATAAGGGGTTGTAGTGACATTTGGCTTGGAGCAATTTACAAGTGGAAAGGTGAGAAAATCTAACAGGACAATTGATGAGGCCATAAATGGTGGGTGAGAGGTTGACCGTGGAGGAACACACATTATTCAATAGCTTATATGCAGTAGTTAGAGTCCAAAACAAGAGATGGTGTGACAGGGAGGTGGGATCAATATAATTGAAAAGGGTGATTTTTAAAAATGTATGAGATTTTGAGAAGCTTTGAACCACTTTACTGCATCTATACCAGGGATTAGAGTGGAATGTGCACTTCTGTATTTTGAGGGGTCCTGATGAGCCATTGTGATGAACACTATTTTAAGGCTTCCAATAACTCCCATTTTCCATTGGGAGTGCCAAGAATCCTTAATTATAATGCAAAAGATTTCCCATTCTTCATAAAAGGTGGAGTCTTTTTTTTTTTTTTTTTTTTTTTTTCTGAATGTGCATCACATCTCCTACAGGACCAATAATTACAGCCTCCATAGGTTTCTGGACAGCATCTACAGTAATCTTTAGTTTTATCAAAGAAGAAGCAAGCATAGGGGACAGGAGTTTTAGTAATTTGATTTTGGCATGATTTTGACAGCCTGTTGGTGAGCAGTCTCCAGGCCCTAGTACATGAGTGGTCTGGTTGAACTGCTAGTCATAAGTTTCCTGAACCTCCAAATGTAGACTTCCCTAGTGATGGGGGTGAGTAGAAAGCAATAAAATGAGAAGAATTAGGGCCTGACTTGAAGGGTTGGGCTTGAATCTTTTTTTTTTTAAAAAAAAAAAAAAAAAAAAAAAAACCAAAAAACTTCATTTATTTATTTATTTGCGTTGCTGTTTGCCTGGAACTGGAACTACAGACAGTTGTTAGCTGCCATGTGGGTGCTGGGAATCGAACCCGAGTCCTCTGGAAGAGCAGATGATGCTCTTAACTCCTGAGCCATCTCTCCAGCCCTTGGGCTTGAATCTTGACAGATGTGTGAGGCTTCATTTTTCTAAATTGGAGGCAGGCTGTTCAAATTTGGTGTCTTTTCAAACTTAAGAGGGCAAAGTCCTGTTGCAGTGAAAAGATTGAGTTGAGTTGGTAGGATAAATGGTTTGAGATGGAAAAGATGAACATAGGAGGTTAGGGAAACCATGGCTCAGCAGCAGTAAGGATTACCCTGAAAGGGGCCTGTCCATTTTAGAGCAATAGGAGAGGGACTGGGGTAGAGTGCAGAATTAAGGCCCCAGTATTTATTGGAGAGGGAAGAGGATCTGGAAGGTGCTGATGGGTAAATTTCCAAAGAAGAGTGTGAAGATAGTGTAATAATGGGGTAAGAAAATGATCAGAGACGAGTGACGACTGGAAAGTGAGACCAGGAGGCAAAACTGGCCATCAGTGTATGAGCTCGAAAGGTGAGATACGGAGGGGTTTTTTTTAGAACCCTTAACCACAGGAGAGCCAATGGTAAGAGGTTATTCAATTCAGGATGAAGTTCCTGTGAGAGTTTGATAAGAATGTTTTTCAGAGAAAAATTAGTTTGTTCAACCTTTCCTGAAGACTGGGAATAGTAGAGGATATGGAAATGCCATAAGATGTTATGGGCTTTGACTAGAGTTTGAGAAATTTGGTAAGTGAATTCAAGGCCATTATCTGAGTGAAGGGAGATTGGGACTCCAAAACAGTGAATGATTTCCCAGAAAAGGAGATTAGAAACTGCATCTGATCTTTTATTAATTGTAGGGAATGCTTCTACTCATCCTGAGAATGTGTCTACTAGGACCATATAACTGTAGGCATATGAATAAAATCAAGCTGTCAGTCTGATCTAGGGAGGAATCTACTGGTTTGGTGAGTGGGTAAAGGGAGACTCCAATGCCCAGAAGTGGGATTAGAAGTTTGGCAAATTTTACAAGAAGCTATGATAGTCTTTAGAAAGGACAGAGTCTCAGAGGTAGGCTGTAGGTATGTTTTGATAAAATAAGACAAAGCCTGGCTATTGGGGTGAAAGATCTAGTGTAAATAGTACAAAGATGTGTGAGAAGGATCCAGGCTTCCAAGGGCTACAGCTCTAGCTGCGTCATCAGCTTAGTCATTTCCCTTGGAGGTAATTGTTGTGCCCGAATTGCAACCCCAGAGAGATCAGCAGAGACTAGAGTAGAGGGGAATGCAACAGCAAGGTTTACTGCAGAGAACGAGCTAGCTCAGAACCGTGCCAAACGTCCCTGTTGCAGCAGAGTTCTGAGCAGTAGGGGACTTCTTTTAAAGGAAAAAAACATACTCAGGTGTCGTGGAATAAACTCGTCATCAATTTTTATGTTTTAAATAAGATTTATTTTGTTATAATTACGAGCAAAAAAGCCAGCCACAACAATACGGAGCCGCCGCCGAGCACCTGAGCCGGAAACCCGCCGCCGCGCACCTGAGCCAGAAGCCCGCCGCAGCTCTTCCGCCGCCGCCGCGCGCTCCAGCGCGCGCGGGCGCGCGCTGTAAACAACGCCTCCGGGATACTCTCTACATCTCCCCATTTTGTCTAAATAGGAAGGTTTTAAACTAGATATAAAATTATATATTATAGGGATTATTATAAGACAGTGTGTGGGAAAGAGGAAGGAACTAACATAAGTGAGGTCAAACTATTGTTAGTAAACAACTATAAGGTGTAATTTAATATTTAAAATGTTGATATAAAAAAATGTGTAGGGATTGTTTTAAGGCTGTCTATTTTAAATAATAGAGTTTTAAGACTTGAGTGTCTTTGTTGGAATGTGAAGTAATAATAATTTTAACTATTTAATCTTTAACACCGTCAAGACTTGAGAAGGAAAATATATATTTAAAGTTGGAAGCATGAAGTAACTTTTAGAATATAGGAGAAGACAACGACAGTTAACTATTTGGACAGTCATCTACTATTTTTTTGTGTAATGGGAGCATTTATTTTTGTGGCTATTGGCCTATGATATTTGACAAGTTTTTATAGAAGCAGGGTATTTTTGGTAGGACGGTCTTATTTTGGCTAGGCAGGCTTTGGCAGTTTTTATTTCTCATCTTGTATGTCTATTTTGGACAGTGAGCACGCTGACAGCAGAGGGCGCAAGTGCAGTCTTTTGCCCCTCAGGCCATTATTCACTAAACAAGACAATCTCTTTGCAAGACGTCTGTGATGTTCAACACCACCTTGAGAAAAGAATGGTGATATCAGGAGTTGTTATGTCTTTTAAGGCCAAATTTGAAATAACGAAATTTTGAATGTCATATTTTTTTGGTCTATGAAGTGGTTGAAGACACTTATCTATTTGGTATATTTTGACATGTTTTTGAAAAGCCTGAGTATCTTGACTGTAAGGTGATAAGTCTGAGTAACTAAAATTTGTAATCTCAATTAACTAAGAAAGTGAGGCTAACATTGTAAAATTAGGCATTCTAAAATGAGTGTACAGCTCTTTTAAATAATTTTAAGTATAACAATCTTAGAAAAATTGACTAAAATACACGTTTTTTATCAAGTGGCAACAATATCTTAACTATATATCATTATATATAAAAATATATCTAAACAGATTTATATAAAACAACTTGTGTGTATGGTACAACAAATGTTATGACTATTATAAATAATTAGAGGTAGAAATTGCATTATGGAAATGACAATACACTTAATACACATCAATGTGCAAAATATTTTAGACAGAGGTAGACATGTGTAAAATATGGCAATTATATATTTAACTTTGTATCAATATATATTATCTTAATTAGACGTATAAATTAATTTTTTATTTATGTCAATATATAAACATTTGGCCACCAAATGTCGTAAAATAAACTCGTCATCAATTTTTATGTTTTAAATAAAATTTATTTTGTTATAATTACGAACAAAAAAGCCAGCCACAACAATACAGAGCCGCCGCCGCTCTTCCGCGCCGCGCGCTCCAGCGCGCGCGGGCGCGCGCTATAAACAACGCCTCCGAGATACTCGCTACACTCAGGGTTTGCAGGAGTTGATGTTAGCTGATTGAATAGCACTGAGGGACTTTTCCAAACTTAGTCAGGAGTTGCAGAGCTCCCTTAATTGGCAGGCCTAGGAATGTGCTGTTAGTTATTACTCAAGAACATGCCAATAGTCACTTAATCATGAGTTGTGATTTGGGTGGGTGGGGAAGGGTTGTTTCCTGGAATTCCATGGTCAGGGCCTGATGTTCCATTAAGATATGTGTTTAGGCCAGACCCTGGATTTCCTGGTGGCTTTTTGTTTTTAGGCTTAATATTGGTCCTTCATTTCCTCCTCTTCTAGTTCCTGGGGAGGCTCAATCATAAGTCTTGGCTCGTCCTGACTTAGGTCAAAGTTATCATAAGGATCCTGGGGGCGGATTAAGGGTATATATCCCATCTGGACCATCAGTTGAATGGTTCCCAGATTTTTTTTTTTTTTTAATGTATTCAAGCAGTTTGTTAATGCAAGGCCCAAAGGTCAGTAGCAGGACTAGAATCACTAGTGGGCCTACCAAGGTTGAAACCAGCATGATGAACCAATGGGATTGGTTGAACCAGGACTGGAACTAACCTTGGTGGCTATCTCTTTCTCTTTGTCTATGGGCTAAATGCTCCCGGACTTTTGCCATAGAATCTTCAATCACCCCAGAATGGTCTATGTAAAAGCAACATTCTTTGCTTAAGGTGGCACAAAGTCCCCTTTCCTTAAAAAAAATTAGATCTAACCCTCTTCTATTCTGCATGACTACCTCTGCTAGGGAGGTTAATGACTCTTGATAACACCTGCCAAATCAGTCGCTGCGGTGCGGTGCATAGGGATTAGGGTCGTATCCCAGGATGTCAGAGCAGAGGAGCAAGGAGAGGATAAGTGGAATCATAGTCGTCACTTTTGGTGGAGGAGTTTCAGCTTCAACAGATTGGTCAGGTCACGTGCAGCTCTCCACTCGACTTCTGAGTCCTCAGCAGGGGGAGGCACTGGTCTTACGTGGGAATGGTGGATTCAAGTGGGTATCCCATCTACTTTTACAGTGGTGGGGTTGACTAGGACAATAACAAATGGTACTTTTCACCGAGGCTCCAGGGTCTTCTGGTGGTATCTGCAGATTAGGATCCAATTACCAGGCTGGAGGCTGTGTGGATTAGGAGGAGAGACAGATGAGTATACAGCTCTAAACTGAGGCCATAAGTCTGCATGTACCCTGGACAAGGTCTTTAGGCTTTGTAACAGGTTTACTTTTCCTGTGGTAAGATTATGTCTGTCTGCAAGCTGGGGACAAGTTGGGTAGGTATCTCATAGAGTATCTCAAAGGGTGTGAACCCTAGTTGGTATGGGGAGTTTTTTACTCTAAAAAGAGCATAGGGAAGGAGTGCTTAGCCAGTCTCTAAGGCCAATTTGGTTAGAGTCTCTTTTAGGGTCCGGTTCATTCGCTAGAGCTGTCCTGAACTCTGGGGTCTATATGCACAATGAAATTTCCATTTGGACCCCAGTGCAGTGGCTACCTCCTGACTTACCTGAAGAGAGGAATGTGGGACCATTATCTGACCCTATCATATGTGGGAAGCCAAAGCTGGGAAGAATCTCTTCAAGCAGCTTTTTAGCCACTACATGGGCGGTCTCGTGTCTGGTAGGATAAGCTTCAGTCCATCATGAAAAGGTATCTATAAAAACTAACAAATATTTGTACCCATATGTGCCAGGCTTTACCTCAGTGAAGTCCACTTCTCAGTAGAATCCTGGACGCTTTCCCCTCATCCGAGTTCCTTTTTCCCCAGAGAATATATGTGTTAATTAGCTGATAGGCTTGGCAGTTTGCCACAACTTTCTCAATCATTGGTTCTAAATGCTGAATCAAGAGCAGGGATCTGGAAAATAGTTCTCTTAGTTTGTGAGTTCCAAGGTGGGAGGTCCGATGGAATTTTTTTAACTAGATGTTTTCCCATCAGTCTTGGGAGAAGCACTTTTCCCGTTGGTAATCTCCACCAACCATCTTTTTTGCATGCCCTGGTCCTTTTAGGTTTCTTCATCTTTATTATAATCTGTTGAGGTGGAGAGGCTTCCGGGCCCTGGGTCTATCAGCATAGGCAGGATAGTCTGAGTTTCATCAGCCAGAGCTGCTTCCTTTACGGCTTTATCAGCCAAGTTATTTCCTTTAGATACTGGATCCTCCCCACTCTGGTGTCTGGGGCAATGCATTACTGCCAGTTTTTCGGGGAGCCAAAGGGCCTCGAGCAGTTCCAGTATCTCTTGTTTATTTTTAATAGTCTTTCCCTCAGGATGAGTAGGCCTCTCTCCATGTATGTGTAAGGTTGCAAATGCGTACCTGTTGTCTGTGTAAATGTTGACCTTTTTTTCCTCATCCCAGCTGCAGGGCCCAGGTCAGCGCTATCTACTCCACTCCAAGCGGTCAGCTTCAGCCAGAAGGAGGTCCTTGACTCTGTCCCCAGGAGACTGCAGTCTAGGAGTGTTCTAGGTGCCGGTTGACCACTCAGGCACTCAAATAGGGTTGTCTGCATCCTGTGGAAAAAACACAAACAGACCTTCCCCTACACCAGAACTGGGTCTGGTCCATGCTAAATGCTATCTGCCAGATTTTTTCATTGAACTGGAGGTAAGGCCACGTTGCTAAGCCTCCAGTATCTATCAGCCACAGTACATGACTGAGAATCCACAGTTAAAACATTTAAAATATAAAAATTGAAGGATAAATGGTCTTTGGGCATGGCAGCATACTCTTCCTTCTCAGTTTTAAAAAGACAAACTTTAAGAGTGCAATGAGAGTTGCTTCCACATTTGTCAGACCCATGAAAATTATAAGAAATCTCAGTCTTCAGCACAAAATTTGGCAAAACTTTATTTGTTTTCATTACTTTTGGAAACCTATAAGCAATGGTTTGTAACATCTTTAGCCTTTTCCCCAGAATGTGCAGAGGCAAAAAATAAGATGAAAACAAGTATCAACAGAAACATGGACATAGGCCACCCTTCCAAGGGAGGGAATATGAGTAACATCCCTCTGTCAAATATGATTAGGTGCAAAATGCCCCGAGGATTCACTCCAAAATAGGTTACTGACAGAAATTCTATACACAAAGGACACTGTTTGACTATTTGAGTAGCTTGGTCCTTTGTGATCTTGAAATGAAATTTCAAAGATCCAGCATTAAGATGAAATCTCTGATGGACTTAAAAATACATTATCAGGTGCATTAAACATAGCATATATTGATTCAGTAAGCTGATCAGCATGGGCATTGCCATCACTAGGAGGGTCAGAATGAGCCCACAAATATCCCATATATAGGGTAGCTGAGTTCTGTCCCACAAAAGCCTGTATTTTTAATGAAAGCTGACATACATTTAAAGGGCCAAGGATTCATGTCACATATTACTATCAGTGAACAGATTAAATAGTTCAGGAGAATATGTATTTAAGGCCAGCTGTACAGCTAGAAGCTCTGCCACCTGAGCAGACTTAGCTGCTGTGATTTGCACCTCTATATACGGTGGAGAAACCACCATTGCACACCCATTTCTAGCATTTTTTAAAGGTCATAATGAAATAACTCTGGGAAAGCACACTAAATGAGTCTTTAAAAAGTCAATCAATTTTGGAGAAAGGATAATGATTATAGAACTCACATTTTTAAGCACATAAAATTAGTTAATTCTGAATTAGTGGCTTTTACCCATGCCACTGTTGTGAATGTTCAGAGTCTATGCTGCTCCAGGAACCTGCTAGATGGCCATCACAGGAGCTCCCTTTTAGTGAAAACATGTGCCCAGTTACCTAGCTTGGCTAGGCTCCAGATAAAGCCTGGAATCCCTACTTTGCTGACAATGGTAGGCAAGCATGCATATCCTGCTGTTTCTCACCCATCTGCCTGCTCAGCTGTACCATAACACATGCAGGTTGGCAGGCCATCCTCACCTTCATACTTGCTAAAAACCCTGCCTGCCCAGGCCCCTAGAGCCTGAGGCTGGTTAAACAGCTTAAACTGAAGGCTCCCTCTGCAGTGAGCCTTGAAGCCTAGGGTGTCAGCTTGGGTGGAGCCCTGCAGGTGCAGATCTTGGTGGTAGCAGCAAATATTCAAAGGAGAACTTGTAAGGCCGAAGTGGAGAAAAGTTTTATTAGCATAAGGTATAAAAACTTTATGCTGTATGATACCAAATGTTTGTAAGCTAAGCTTAAATCTTTTTTGAATTACATTTAATACAACCAGGCAATAAGACAGAGCAACTTAGCAGGGCAGTATTTATAAACGATTGTAACTAAGGAATTAAACCACATTCATGGTACAGTAGTAATAGTCTAAAGAAAAGGTAAAAGAGACATGGTATAACATGCCTGCTGTCCTGGCTATACCAGAAGCTAAAGGTCAGAATACAGGCTTTTTAGAAAACATTGGCAGTTTCTCAAAATATAGAAGGCGTGAACTGCCACATAACTCTGCAATCTCACCTATTATAAATTTATAGACAAAATGCAATATATAGTTCACACAATAGCATTTAGAAATAATAAAGGAGAAAATACGAGCACATGCTACATACATGAACCTCAAAACTTCATGCTGGGAAAAGAAGCCTAATATAATGAAGATTTCTCTATGTAGCCTTGGCTACAGAAATCTGTCTGTCTCTCTCCTGAGTGCTGGGAGGCATCTGGATTCTTGATCAAAACTTCTCATGCTCTTTTTGAGACTTTCTTTTTAATTTTGTTAATGAGCAAATACTGTTTTATTACTACCTGCATACTCTTTAAAAGGTTAACTTAAAGATACCACCAGCATTTCACCTGTATCAGACCTGTCCTCGAAAGCCAGGAAGTATAAAAAAGGCAGTACATTAGCACTGTAAGAGTTCCTTAACACCATAATTCAAATACAATTCAAATACATGCCTCCTTCTGTGAAAAAAAAAATTTTTTTCTTTTTTCTTAGCCCCAGTTTCTCGGTGTTTGAAGAGCTTTTTTAAGCCCTGATAAGAATAAATCATGCTTACTAAATGCCCGCCCTATGGTGATTCTCTCACGGACTTGACTCATGGACAGGGTATTTCTCATGGCAGTCACAGTCAGGATCTTCTCTCATAGCGGAATCCATGGCAATCCTATGTGGATTTTCACTCACAACCCAGGGAGAGTCGAGGCAATCCAGTGTCAGATGGCTGTCCTCTTAATGGTGAGACATTTGTCACCATCCCCGTGGCTTTGGGCATGTTGGGCAACAATTTGCCCGGACCAGTGGGGTCTTCAACGTGGACCTGAAACTGGGGGTGAGACAAATGTGGGGGGGTGTCAGGAACACAGAGGAATGAGGGGCAAGACAAAAGACATCTGATCAAGCCCCATTGTGTGCTTTATTTTCAGCTATCAGTTTAAATAGGAACTCAATGTGGGAAAGTTCACATAGACAGCTAGGTATTCCACAGTCAAAAGGTATTCTGCTAAAACAGGATGTATTACTATAGTAATCAGGCTATCATTTGCCTAACTGGAAGAGGGACACCTGTTCTTTGGAAGTCTGATGGGAAAGGAGATGCCTATTGGTTGCCTGGGAAAAAGCTTAACTCAAAGTAAAAGGAAGCCTAATTTGAGTGCTGCCTGAAGGGTTGAATTCTTGGTGTAGCTTGAGACAGTGGGCACATTGGCCCTTGGTTCCCAACAGGTAAACTATGGCGTAACTGGGCTATTGACAATCTCAGATTTGTCTACTTCAAGCTTCATGTTCATTCCACACTAAGCAATGGAATAACAATCTGTCTGCTGTAGCGAATTTCCATTCAAAATGTTCCATTTTATGTTCAGGTCTGAGAATGAAAAGGCCAACCCAGCTGGGACTAATTGAATGTGCAATAAGATAATAGTTCTCTCAGTGTCTATTCTTGAGAACTGCCTAGTTACTGACTATGCATAAAGTCACATGTATTCTTGATAGAGTATTGTGCAAAGAAGACTGAATAACCAAATCCAATCAGGTATCAGTCAGAGAACCAGGGGTGCTATTCCCCTCCTTCCCTTGAATTTTATAAGGAAATTTCACCGGGACTATGCTGATCTGGGTGACCTGCACTGGGTGGCCACACAGGATCATGGTGTCATCCAGGCCTCTGCTGCTGCTTGGGCCATGTCTTAGTCCATGGCCCAGTAGCAACTGTGGTTTGAGTTGATGTCCATGGCTCCTGTTGCCACCAGGGTCTGTTTGGATGCCTGAGTCAGAGCAGTCACCTAAGACCTGTTGGTATCAGGGCATTGTGGCTACAAGGCCATAGTGATCTGGGTTGTCTGTTCCCTCTCTGGGTCCATGGTGATGTTTGTGACCTGAGATTTTGTAAAGGCCATATCTGGGTCCATGTTCCTGCATCAGGTGCTGTTGCTGAAGATCTTTATGACCTTTGTTACCAAAAGGGTAACAAGAAACATGTGTGTTAGAATTCATGTGCCTGTTTTGAGCCAGCCCTGCCCCTACTGGTCCTAGGAGAGCTGGTTCTTGCCCCTTGCTAGACACTGTAGCAGGAGAGCTGCAACTTCCCCCAATGCCTGGGTTCTTGCACTCTTTCTTACTCCAATATATCTTTAGTTTTTTTTTTTTTTTTTTTTTTTTTTTTTTTTTTTTTTTTTTTTTTTTTTTTTTTTTTTTTTTTTTTTTTTTTTTTTTTTTTTTTTTTTTTTTTTTTTTTTTTTTTTTTTTTTTTTTTTTTTTTTTTTGAGAGAGAGAGAGAGAAGAGGGCCCTGTGTAGTTCTGGCTGTCCTGGAGCTCTCTGTGTAGGCCAGGTTCACTTGAACTCACAGAGATCTACCTATCTCTGCCTCCTGGGTGTTGGGATTAAAAATATGGGCCACCACAACTTGGCTAAAACATATTTTTCTGACAATACATTTTGATATTCTTTCCTCTCCTAATTTTATTTTATCTGGAATATATATCAGTGTCAGAAATTCCCAAAGAAGGGAGTGAGAACTGAGAAAAAACAGAGACAGAGGAATAGAGAAAGACAGAAAAAATTGTAAGTAGGACTCCGGGAATACTGTAGCAGCCCTGAATTAATTTCTCACCACTTTTTTATATACACTGCAAGGGGAATAAAAAGATTTCTTTACCATTGGACCATTGGAACAAACCAGTGTAAACATCTCCTTAATTCTTTTTTTTTTTTTTTTTTTTTTTTTTTTTTTTA
>PVIH01021091.1:0-30626 GCA_004025045.1 Sigmodon hispidus | reverse complement strand
AACACCTGACTCACTCTTGAGGGAGGGGGGACAAAACTGAATTTGGCCGGGAGTGAAGACTGATCCAAGCATTATTGGGCCAGTGTGACCATAGGACTGTCTGCTCCCTGCCAAGGGAGGGGATGGGGAGTTGCAGAGAAGAAAAATGATCAGATGTGGTGGGAGGGGGAAGAGACCTTCAATAAGGATATACAGGGATCGAAAAAAAAATTCAGAGGGAAAGCTGAACACAAAGAAAATATATGTGTAGTAATCTTATTTGCATTTCCACTCTTGATAAGCCATGCTTATGATTATTATCCTCTGTATAGTTATTGTTAACTCTTCGGCATTTTTAAATTCTTTTTACTGTTTTTTTGATAAATACAAAATAAAGAAGGAAAAAAAAAAAGAAAGAAAAAGTGCTCAACATCTTTTAGCCATCAGAGAAATGCAAATCAAAACAACTATGAGATACCACCTTACACCTGTCAGAATAGCTAAGATAAAAGACACAGATGACAGCCTATGCTGGAGATGTTGCAGAGCAAGAGGAACACTCCTCCATTGTTAGTGGGAGTGTAAGCTTATTCAGCCACTCTGGAATGCAGTATGGTGGTTTCTCAGAAAACTGTGAATCAGTCTCCCCAAGGACCCAGCAATACCACTTCTGGGTGTATACCCTAAAGAAGCACAGTCACACTCCAAGGGCATTAGCTCAACTATGTTCATTATTATTAATTATTATTAATAATTATTGATGTGCAGGATTATTCATAATAGCAAGAACCTGGAAACAACCTAGATGCCCCTCAACTGAAGAATGGATTAACAAACTGTGGTACATCTACACAATGGAGTACTACTCAGCAGTAAGAAAAAATGATATCCTAAATTTTGCAGGCAAATGGATGGATTTGGAGAGTTTCCTCCTCAACAAGGTATCACAAACTCAGAAAGATAAGCAGAGGATGTACTCACACATTAGTGGACTCTAAACAAAAAAGCAAAAAGCAAAGCATGTTCAAGCTGCAAACCACAACCACTGAACAGCTTGGGATCTGAAACACCTTGGACAGGCACCTCCAATCCCACTCTCTCCAGAGGAACACCTGACCCAATTTTGATGTTGGTGTAAGGAAAGCGGATCTGCCAGGAGTGGGTGCTGAAGTAAGCCATATTGGGACCTTGGGACCTCCTGCCCTTTCTGGGGAGGAGATAAAGAGATGTGGAGGACAGAGAGTGACTGAAATGGTTGAGAGGGGGAAGGGCGCTTGAACAAGGATATACACGGATAAAAATATGACTTTATTCATAAAAAATAAATTATTAAAAACATAAAAATAAAAATATGAAGTTTACAGACTTTATAAAAATAAGTCAGGTCCAAAGACCCTAATGACTTGTGTATAAAATTACAAAGAAACTCAAACTAAAACATGCCATCACCAACACTAATAATAAAGAGAAAAGCCTAAAGGACAGAAAATTTCACACAATGTGGAACACAAAAGGTTATGTGTGATGTCTTTCTGTATGCTGTATATATTCTGTAATAAAGGAACTGTCTTGGCCTATGGCAAGCATCTTAGAAGTAGGCTGGGAAATTGGAACATAGACAGGGTAAGGAGGGTGGAGTCAAGGGAGACACCATCCAGCTGCCAAAAATCAAAATGTAACACAGGAAAGCCAGGGGCCTGTGGCAAGACAGATTAATTTAAAAAAAATAACAAAAAGAGGACAAGATAAAAATAAATTTTTAAAACTTCTTTCTTTATTCAGTATTTTTTCTATTGGATTAACTTCAGCATAATTCAATACTATAGAAATTACAAATGATATTATACCTTGAAAGACCCTCAGAAATTTTGGTTAAAAGCAATCTTTCTTTTATTTAAAGTGACATTTTATATTAGCTGCTTTAAAATAAAAGTACTGTATTGAAATAATCTTACAAGGTTAAAAATAAAAAAAGAATATATGTATTGTAGGAGTTCTTTTTCATCCAGACTGACTCTGCATTCAGCCAATGTGAATTATATTTTATTTATTATAGACAAAGCCAAACCAATTATAAGCACCTGGGGTGCTACTCCATTCTTACTATTGTTATTCCTTTTATACACACACACACACACACACACACACACACACACACACACAGACACCCCATACACACACACACACACACATACACACACACACACACACACATACACACACACGCAGCATATTGGATTTTAATAGAGGGCTACAATTTTTAAAGCTAGTGTAGATGCTGCTGTCCTTTTCTGTTGATTTTGTTTGTTGCTGTCGTTTGCTGTTATTGTAGATATAGTAAACGTGTTGATTACAGATCTAGTGACAGAATCCATAGAGATACCCTGCTGAGTTCTATCAGGAGAATCACTGGGCAAAGAACATAGTTTTATAATGTTAGGAACTACTCCCATATTCCTCTTCTATCCATACTTATGATTGTATATTATAAGCCAAATAATGAAAATGCCTATTTGCCCTAACTTCCAACCACAAATCCTAGGAAATTCTAAAAAGAGAATATATTTCCCACTTTGATGACTATAGAAGATAACTATAGAAGGGCAGGAACACATTTAATCCCCGCTGTTCATTCCATTTAATTGTGTTGTGAGTTCTCAGAAAATGATTTTGTTTGAAATTCTCTTCTCATTTAAACAATCCCCAACCCATTTTACTTATTGCACATGCTATTGGTAACATTACAGTGCTTTTGTGTTGGAAATTTTCCCTCTAACTTGCTTGTTTTTTGTTGATTTTTTCAAAGGCATTTTCTTTTTTTGGCATTTAATTTAGGCTGACAAATTTCTTTCACTCTTGCTTTCTAGAGTACAGAGCAAGTTTAGATAAATAAAATTATAATTTTATTTTTAAGTTTATTATGCTTTGGTGCTTTACTGTCATTTTTTAGTTTGCTCTCTGTCTTTAAATTGTTGGTCAGTGCTCATTGTTGCTCAGTTGGTAATGCTGCTGCTCACAGATAACTAAGCTGGAATGTTGTGTCCTGCCTGAGCCAACCATCTGTAGGGCTTACTCTAATCTATCTATCAAGTACTTGTTTATCCTTTTCTCCCGTGCTCATATCCTTTGGAGGTGATCCACTTCAGTGAACATATTCTCACTATGAGAGGACAAGAAAACATTTATTGTCTTATATTCTTTCCTAATTGAGAAATTGCTGGCACTATACTAAATGCTCTTAATTGCCAGATAGGTAGCTGTTTCAAACTTTTGATAATATTTTTATCTCATTTCAAGTAGTTGTAGCAGGGGTATGATATGACTAAATAATTGCTTGTCAAAAGTGTGACCTACTTATGACAATGAATGAAAGTGCTGAAATCATTCAAAAACATTTGATAGCACTACAGCAAGCTGAATATATGATCAGTCTGACATATGTAGTTTTAACCACTGTTTTTTTTTTTAATTCTAGAAGCAAAAACTAAGCAAACAACTTGCACTCTAGCCTAGTATAGAAGAAACACTATATATGGAGTATCATTTCTTTTTATTTCTCGCTATTGCTTTGTTCACAAAATGTTGCTTTACTTATTTTTAACCTCATCTTCACTTGCTTATTTGAACTCATCTACTCACTTCCAAACATGAACCTTCCTTATCTTCTTTCAAGAAATTTTTATTGATTACTGATTAAATATTAAATCTTATAGAAATGCATATAAGTTGATAAAAGTTTACTGTAGGTGTCTGCAAATATCTATAATGTAAGGAAACTGTAAAGATGAGTAATCTGAGGCTGAGCCTTTAGTCTCTCATTGACTGCTGCCCACTGAAAAACAAAATAAAAAAAATAAATTTCTTTGACTATGGTTGAAAGTAGCTCAATTCTGTGGGTATAAAAAGAATGTTTATTAGATAGCATGATTACTTAACAAAATAACAGTAGAAAATTCTACCTTAAGACCCATATGTCTGACCAATATCTCACAGGGCATTATCTCATATTTTTCACTGCCATTTTTTATGGGCCCATAATTTTTATTTGAAAAAATAAGAAATATATGAGTAAAATAGAAAGCATCTATAACAAATGCTGTTGATCTAACTAAATGTCTATATGTAAAAGAATGTAAATATGTCAATAGATCAAAGACCTCAACACAACTGTATCAGATACAACTTAATGCAACAGAAGATGAAATAGGGAACAGTTTTGAAATCATTGGAAAAAAAGACTTCATAAACAGAACACAAATTAAACAAACACTGAGATATTTAATTAACTAATGGACCTCATAAAACTGAAAATTATAAGGACATAATAAATAAAAAAATTGGCAGCTGACATAATGACTATCAGTTCAACAGCCACGCCATATTAAATTTTATATTCAATTCCAACCTGTCAGTAGAGGCCTAATATCCAAAATACATAAAGAACTCAATAATTATTTTTTTAAAGATTGGACAGTAAACAAAATATACATTTAAAAAATACAATTTTATTTGTCTGTGTTTTAGCCCTAAACAGTAAACATTAACATCTCCAAAAAAAAAATGAGATTTAGAGAAGTCCATGTGTTTTATTTAATTATATCCTCAGAAGTGGTATTGTTCACCTGTTAGTTAATTAAGAGTAGTGCTTTTTATATATTTGTTGTAATATATGTTGGATAAAATGATTTTCAAGTCTGATTTTGTCACAAATGTAGTAATAAAGTGCTATGCCCAGTTGTAGGTAATCTTCCTTAGCTTGCAAGTTGATCACATCCCCAAAGCTCAGTGAATGCTCTTCTCAGCATGTTACAAAGACACCCCATAGCCTTGAGCAGATTGCACAGTAAAGCTTAGTTGCTGTTCTGCTGTTCTTTCCATTTGGTGTTTAGAAGTAGACTTTGAAAGTTTCTTGTTTAGGAGATAGCTATAAACTCAAGATAAAGAGTCATTCCAAAGAAGGTACTCAGCCTTTTGAGACTGTAGTCTCCCTAGCTGACCATATGTTATGTTGAGGATGAATATACTTTAAAGGTTTTTAAGTACTTGTAACTAAGTTAATATAAAAGTGATAATGAGTTTGGGTCCCCAAATAAGAAAGAATAATATGAAATGGGTAAATTGCATGAAACAAAATATGTTTTTATGGTTATTTTGTAGTTATATTGACATGAATAAAAAGTCTGTAATTCGAGTCAACTCACTATTATGTTTGTGTTTACAATTGTTTGTAACTTAGCAGAATAAAAATGTAGCATTTCAATAGCTACATGGAGTAAAAGCCAAACAAAATCGAGGTAGGACATATTATCTCTCAAAGGTGAGGCAGAAGCAGATGCCCCATCACTGGAGGCATATAGAAATGTGGAGGGTCAATCTCCTATCTCATATTAGCATGGACATGATCAATTGCAGGAGTGGAAAATGACTTGTCTTCTTTAAATAAATTGCTAGTCCTTAATGGTTATTATCAAATTACTATTAACTTAAGGTACTTAAAAATTGTTTTGTTATTAATTAAAATGCTTAAACTTTAAAGGGAGAATGTTATGGCTCATTTAACTAAGTTGAATACAATTTAATTTAC
Organism: Sigmodon hispidus; assembly: GCA_004025045.1. Lineage (NCBI taxonomy): Eukaryota > Metazoa > Chordata > Mammalia > Rodentia > Cricetidae > Sigmodon > Sigmodon hispidus. The sequence continues at coordinate 25,063 of PVIH01021091.1, read as the reverse complement.
TGTTTTTCTAAAATTAAAGCTTCAGTATTCCTACATTATATTGTACTTATTCTTTTTTAACAATTCTGACTTTTCATATTTACTTTTACACAAGAAAAGAGATAAAATAAGATCTTTATTTAAAAAATGAATTAATTAGATTAAAAGTAATTCATGGTATATTCATCATGGTGTTTCTGTCTTAATTGAGGCGGAGGTAAATGACATTTACCAAAAAATCTACCAAGCAATCAATAAAAAATACACTATTGCTACCTTACATTAGATAAAAATAAATGACACACAGGTAGATGCTACCTATAAATGACATATATGTGGATGAACAATCTGCCTAGTGTAGCCAGAAGTTTCCAACCCAGCCTAGCTTCAAGATTTGTACCCACCTGCAGTTACTTAGTCCAACATAATCACACAAAGGCTTATCTTAATTACAAACTGTTTGGCCTATGGCTCAGGCTCATTACCAACTAGATCTTACAATGTAACCCATTTCTATTAATGTAAGAATTGCCACCTGGCTCTGTGGCTTTACCTGTACTCCATCACACCTTGCTTCCTTGAGCAGCAGCCTTCAGCTTCTCCATGACTCTGCCCTTTTGAATTTTCTACCTGCCTCTAAGCTTCCTTACCAGAGGCCAAATCAGCCTCTTTATTTACAAAAGATAACAAAGTATATTCAGAGCATACAGAAAGACATCCCACATCAGCCTGGCTTTATAGTAAAATATCTATCATTTGAAAAATATCTATCTGGCCATTTTATCCTTGTTGATATGTTATTTACTTTTACAAAAATATGAGCAAGTAACCTACCAACATGTACACCCAGACATTTTAATTTGTCACTCACAAATGTTTATATAAATGATGTAGAAAACAAATACAATCAGCCCCTTCCTGTATACATTTTATGATTATACTGGATATATAAATATCTTTTAAATGTATTACAGTGTACATTTTTCATTTAAAAACCACTTTTTTAGTTATTGAAAAAACAATGAATCTTTGTGTCCCCCTTTCTTTGACAAACTGAGTATGAGAGATATAATTCGAAAAAAATATAAAATACTGCATTTTTATATAAAACATGACATATTTTGAACAGAAAATTACCAGTCAATTAAAAATAAGTCACATAAAAAATAGAAATGAGTTTATTGGATTTAAAAAGAATTTTTCATGAAACAATGTAAAATTTTGTCATATGTCCTCACACCCTATTATATCATTACCCAGGAAACTTATCATTACTATTTCTCAGAAAGCATGGCTGCAGTGCAGTTTATCTGTTCATGGCATTCGTTATAGTCTTCGACTTAGTCTCCCTCACTTCAATAATGGAGTCTTCTACAGTAGTGGAAATATTTAATTTTCAGGCTGTCTGTCATGGAACTCAATCTGTATGTGTCAAAAAGCTCATCAGATGAGATCTATGCCTGTATTTTAAGCATAATGAGGGTAATATAAGTAAACAAAGCATGAAATTATTCTTGTAATTATTAGTTTTTATACTCTAAATTTAATTTAAATTTTTTTTCTAATATTTCATTTGTTAGTGCTATAGTTACACCTCTTCCCATTTCCTCCCAATTTCTATATTGTCTGACTCCCTCTCAAACACACTACCTCTTATTCTTCAATTATCTTCATTTTATGTGTACACTAAGGCAATTTAGTGTTGCTTCCATGACTACTTTGGATGTGAGATGTTATCAGGGTGCACATTCCCAGAAAAGACTGCTTCTCCTTCCTCAGCAGTCATCAATTGTAAATAGCTTTTCCTCTATGGTTAGGGCCTTGTGAGATTTCCCTTGTATGTGTTGGTGTCACCATCATGCAGGTCTTGCTCTGGTGATCACACTGTTGAAATTTTATAACTGTGGTTTCCCAGCTAGTCATGCATAGAGTACTCTATCTTAAAAGGTGTTCAGGCCCTCTGTCCTTTACAATCTTTTTGGCTCCTGTTTCTTGATGTTCTCTGAGCCTCAGGAGTAGGGGATGCATTATTAAATATTACATATGCAGTAACATAAAATGTTCCATGATTCCAACTTTATCTCTAGAGCAAATTTTTCATAATTGCTCTTCAAAATGAATAATTGTCAAAGTTTCTCTTTACTTTTTATTTTTTTATGAGTGAGATACGTTAATAAAATTTGTGGGTGTAAAATTTTAATCATTCTGGAAATTTAACTATAAAATATAATAGCTTTTTGAATGATCAATTAAGGTATATTGCATGAAAAATTTTCTTATTCAAAGAGAATCCAAATACTGATTAATCAATCAGAAATATTTTTCTAATAGTTAATAAATTGTCTCTATTTTACTTCTCAAATCATGAAAAAATAATGTCTTTTCTCTGGCTTGTACTTTTTTTATAAAGAAAGTTCAGGTAATATATGACTGTTCTGGATATTAATAATTTTTTGATAATCTCTGCATTCACTTTTATCAGTGGTTTTGGTCCCAAATGTATTTTTCTTTTGCTCTTTTCAAGTAAGTATAAGTAATTTATGCTAAATTACCTAAGCCTTTCACAATCTAACTAGATTCTATCAAACATTTGACCTATAATAGACTTTTTTCTATTTTCTCCTTTCTGAGAAAGTGTTCGTGTCACATCTAAAATGCTATAAAGCTTCATTTTCTGTAACAGAAAGTCATTGTCTTTATATTCCTGATCACACTTTTTTCAGCGTTTCTATCTTAATTCATAAATTTGACCTTGGTTCATTGTTCTCTTACACTGATAGTTTCTTTGAAAGAAAAGTGCCAACCATATTGATTTTATTTTTATAGCACAATTTTTCCCTCCAAGGTTGTTTCTAAGCACAAATCATTACTAAATCAATTTAAATATTTTACTGAATGATTCAGAAATTTCTCTGCTCTTCAAGAGGTTGAGATAATCAGCATGCATTTCAGTAAAATTATCATTCCACCCTTTTTGTCTGACAAGTTTTCTCTGAAGAAAGAGAGAAAATGCTTCCTTCAAAAAATATCCCTCAACCTAATGCATTGTTCCCACCCACCCAGACTTATAAAGGTGAAAGTTTTCAGTTCAGGCGTGTGGCTTTCATTTGCGGTAAGTCTCTGATTCTATTTGTTTTAAATTTCCTTAATGATGTATCATTTATAGTTTGATGAAATCAGAGTCATATGGAATGTTTTCTTTTTTTAAAAAATGTAAGTTTCCTAAGACTATTTCCAATTTGTTTCTCATTGTAGTTCTAACATGATACTCCTCTCTCTCTCTCTCTCTCTCTCTCTCTCTCTCTCTCTCTCTCTCTCTCTCTCTGGCACTCTCTTTCTCTCTCTCTCTCTGGCACTCTCTCTCTCTTTCTCTCTCTCTCTGGCTCTCTCTCTCTCTCTCTCTCTTTCTCTCTCTCTCTCTCTCTCACACACACACACACACACACACTTTTCAAACACTGCTAATGCTAATGGTATATCCTTGTAACTTTGTTTTTCTTGAATCAAGGTCAGGTTCTGTAGTCCTTACTGGCTCCAGGATCACAATTCTACAGGCTCCCAGGAGACTGGAAATGCAACAGTGCTTGACCAAAAATAGCTTCATGTAGCTTCAACTTCAACTTAAGGATCCAGACTTTATAATAAAACCCACTAGTCTATTTATCCTTGAACCACCATGGGTTCCGGCAACGTCCTGTCATTTTAGCATGCAGATCTTAATCATTTCTTGTTCTTTTATTGGCTTTTCAACGTTGAACTTCAAACAGCTTTATTTTGTTTCCTTTATGCTGAGTGAGAGGAGTTTCACTTACCTTTGGCATGGCAGTGATACTTGTGAAGTGGTTAGTGGAACATTAGCCTGCTCTTCATTCCAACTCATGCAATCCATTTTAAGGCAGCTTGGCATGGTTGCTTTTCTTCCCCATACTCCCCACTATCAGGGTTGGGAGGTTTTGAACTGAAGAATTAGTCAGTGTTGCTATGGAACCACCTCCCCTGTCAATTTGCATCTGAATTTGAGTATAGATTTACCTTCCTCCCCTTTCAAGGCCCTGATGACAGTGTAATGCCCTCCTTAGTGCCTATAGTCATTGTTTCCTTGATGTCCTTAGGTGTCTTGATGTCTTTCGTAGGTGGCAGTAGAGGCTTATAACCTGGGTCAGGCAGACACTATCCTGGTGAACATATATTACTACTGCATAGTTTGTCTATGTGTGCTGGTTTGGGTGAAAATGCTCTATAGAATCTTGTATTTCACTGCTTGGTCTCCAGTTGGTATGAGTGTTTGGGAAGGATTAGAAGTGTAAACTTGTTGGAGGAGGTATGTTACTAGGGGTCAAATTTGGGGATTCAAAAACTCCATGATATTCTCAGTTATCCCTGTCTCTGCCTGTGGTGGTTGTCTCCAAATGAAAGCTTTCAGCTACTGTTCTAATGCTATTCCTGTCTGCCTGCTGCCATGCTCTGGTCATGGTGTCTTAAACGAGTAATATAGAAACAACTAAGAAAGGTAAGAAGATGACTCTCTTCTCATTCCTTCTAACACAAGTGGTCAGGAGAATCAGTCTCTCTTCTTGCTTCTGCATGAAGAGACAAGTTCATGATCAGGTTCTTGCTCATCCATCTAAGCACTAGAAGGGTAAGGAGTGTAGATGTACAGGCACATGGTAATGGAAGTAGGTTTCTATTCATGTTGGCTAGAAATATGCATTATGCCATAATTCTACTCTACTATATCTTTCTTCCTTAGTTAGAAAGACTAAGCTTTCTTGGTGTTTTAAATTTCCGTTTCTTTGCTCATTGCTGCTCTGACTTTGAAACTTAATAACATTCTGTCTTGAACATACAGGAAGCCATTTACTATTTTGTTTTTCTATATATTCTGAGGTCTTCAAGCAGCTGACTTGGTTTCTTCATCATTCAGAATGTTTCTGTTCTTGTTTGTGCAGTGTTGTACATTTTTACGTCACAAAAGGGAATAATTATGAGGAATTGACCTATTTATTCCCTTTAGATGAAACTGCATGTCCATAGCAGTTTACTCTTCAGACATGCCAAGTTCGAAATAGTTGCATGCTATATACATATAATATTTCATGAGGAATAGTTTTTCCTATTTGATCTTTATAATAAAGTATTCTTTTTGAAAGTTGTTACCTAGTTTTAAATATTTTTTACCCGAAATCCACATCTATTTTGGTAGCTCCTAATAATACAATATGATTCTCTGAAGTATGAATGTATTTACTCTTATCAATGAAAACCAGGAGTCAAATTATTAGGGTAATACTTTACCCGGAAAGATCAGAGAAGTAAAGGAACAGCCACAGTCACTTTTTACCTTCTATCTGAAATCTAAGGTCCTCTTGTCTTATATTTCTGTCTCTACCTCCCTAATGCTGAGATTAAAAGTGTGCATCACTACCACCTAGCTCTGTTTCTCTTTTAGAATGGCTCAATCTCCTGTAGCACAGAGTGGCTACAATCTTCCCAGTCTTCCTGCTTCCTCCTCCAAAGTGCTTGGATTAAAGGTTTGTGCTTCCATGGCCTGGCCTCTATGGTTAACTAGTGACTAACTCTGCACTCTCATTTCCAGGCAAGTTTTATTTGCCAGACCACAAACAAAATATCATACAACAACTGTTTTTGCTCCAACGCTGACCATTTTAATATATGTTGAAGCTTTGCTATGATTTCAGTTATTGTTTTCTTTAGTGAAGCTTGTTTGCAAGGACATTAACATCTTCCAGTTTACTAAATAGCTATTCAATAAACATTTAAATGGGTGAACATATCTTAAGTAATTTTGACTCAACACATACAAAACAATGGCCTATGGATAGTATTGATAAAGGTATAAGAAAGAAGTGGGAAATAGGAGTCTATTTTTTTTCTACTGTAGATTTTTAAGTTTCATCCAGTGAAATATGGTACTGGGCCAAGGAAGGTTGAGAAACACTAATGTAGGGTAAGTATAACACCATAGTCAAGACTTTTTCTCTAGTAGAGAATGTATCCTTGTTTTCTATTTTTAATGATATACTTTCTGTTTACTAGATGCCATGTTTCCCCTTATTAAAATGAAGAGAAAAGAGATCTTTTTGTTTCTATACCCAAGCTGCAAACCACAACCAATGAACAGCTTGGGACCAGAAACTTATGAGAGACATCCAGGGAGTCCCCTAGGAAAAGAAAATAGAGAAGATCTCATTAGTTAATTAGGAGCATAAGGGGTTGCAACCAAGAAGGGATGGGAGCTAATTATGAGAGAAAGAGATGATTGAGTGAGAGGAACAACAAGGAGGGAGAAAAAAAAAGAGATGAAGATCTTAATAGATAAAGCCAATGTGTTTGGGAAACCCTCGAGAACTCACAGGATGTTCCTGGCTAGGTCTCCAACCAATAGTGAAGGTGTTGCCTAGACTTGACTTCCCCTATAATCAAATGAATAGCTACCCTAAGTGCCATCACAGAACTTACAACCAACAATAAATAGGTAGAGGCAATGATACATGTCTGAGTATTGGGCTGAGTTCCTGGTCCCACTGAGAGCAGGGGAGAAGAGTCTATATGAGCAAGGGGACAGAGACTATCAGGAAAATTCTCACAGTGATGGCTGGTTGGAGCTCTGGGGAGCTCACTGAGTCAAGAACAGGCTGGGAATCATCTGGAAAAGGAACTAAGCCCTCTGAGGATAGGCAACAGTCCAGCTGACATGGGCAGTGTGTGGAGCCTCAAGGGGAGAGATCAGATTGTGTTTCTTTGCATGGACTGGCACTTTGGAGCCCATTCCCTCCAGAGGAACACCTAACCCAGTCTTGATATTAGGATGAGGAAATCGGACTTGCCTGGAATGGATGCTGTGGGACTTCTTTCCCTTTTGCAGGAGGGGATGAGGGAATGGGGAAGAGAGAGGATAAAGGCTGACCAGGAGGGGTCAGGAGGGAGAGCAAGGGATACATAGATAAAAAAGACTTTATTTTATATATAAAATTAAAAGATAAAAAAAGAAAAAAAATAAGATTGTTTTAAAAGAATTTTTTTTAAAAAAAAAAACAGTCTTATACTCATTAAAAGTGCCAGTCAACTGTTATTTTATTGTCTTTGTTTCTATAACTCTATGGAAATGACTATGACACAGCTTGAGTCGCCTCCCCCAGACCATAGCCTTCACTATCTGCTTTTCAAGCTCTTCAGGCCTCATCTTCTTCATCCTGAACACTGATATATGTTGATGAGATTCTTCATAAATAAGTGATGTGCTGTTCTTGTATGCTAACCTACTTCCCCTTATCTACTGAATCAAAATCAAAGAGAACCAATTGTTCTTGGTTCAGAAATCAGGCACTATACCTGCCTTTTTAAATCCTCCACAATTTAAAAATTCCTCCACAATAAAATAACCATACATCAAGGGAAAGCTAAGCAAGCAGTTATATCTGGGAAGAGTATATTAGGAGAGATGAAACCCCAGAGACAGAAGAAAATCAGGAAAACTTTTGCTGGGTTCAGGTGGGCAACATAAAATTTATATGATAAATATTAATCAAGTGCTTACTTTGGAAAGGGGGGCTACTATGCATACCAAGAGATAAGCATGATTTTAAACTGCCCCATGTTTTCAAACAAATAATAAAATCAATATTTGTTACAATGAAACTAAACAAAGAAAAGAACATAACACTGAATATTTTAAAGAAAATAAGTTTTAATATTTTCAGACTAACATCTCCCAAAATGTCTTACAAAGTTCTGAAGATTTTTTAAATAATTGATGCAAATATCTTAGAATATTTAAATATATTGCTTTAAAATAAAGTTCTCTTTAAATATTTGCTCTTGAATAATACCTAGGCACCATTGTTCTATGCAGTAGACGATAATGTGCATGGCTCTGATAGACTTTGGAGAATAATGAGAAAACACAATTTTGTTTTTAACATAAGAGAATTAAAATAATTTAAATTATATTTTATATTTCTGAGAATTATGAAGTCATAAAATATGCTTTGTAAAAATTATTAAAAATATACAGAAGTAGAATACTGAAGTCTGTAAAGAAGTGTTATTTAAAAGCTTTTAGATGGTGTCTGTGCTCCAGGACTAAATTAGGCATGAGAAAGCAGTACAGCCATAAAGAACTAAGATTCACAGGCAGAAAAAGACAGAAAGCATTTCACAAAGATGGGAAAAATTGGCCAAAGCACATGTGGTCGAGACAAAGTGTTCCAGGGCAGTTGATGAAATTGGGCTGGAAACATATTTTGGACTGGGTCATTTTGGCCTTATTCACAGTTCTGAGAAAAGTAACTGCTAATTGCTTCAAAGTAAGGGGAAATTAAATTCTATAAAGCCTGACTAAAGAGTACCTGTTTGTAACAATATGATGTCAGGACTATGGGTACCATGAACCCACAACCTTAATGAATAGCATGGTGTGTTTTCAAAAATCATAGTTATTTTAAGACTTTTGAATCTCATAAAATCCTAAGGCGTTTAGGGAAAAGAGAATGACATATTTTGAATAAAATAAATTTTAGAGGCCAAAGTAATATGAAATTTTAAATCAATTAAACTACTTTACCAAAGCAGACATTAAGCTCAAAATTATTTCATTAAATACAGAAATATCCTAGTCCCTATTCTCTCTCAAGTGGCCATGTATGAAAATCTATTCCCAGGAATCTGAAAGTTCAATTGCAAGATAACACAGACTAATATAAAATGGTAGGGATGAAGAGGAAACTCCCAACTTATGAGCAGATAATCTCATCCTTTAAATAAGCAAGAAGCACACTTAGTACTCAGAATGTAGCTTCTTAACATATTCTTCATTTTATAAAATTGCATTTCAAAAAAAATTTAAATTAAGAAATTTATTTAAAATGAAGAAACCTCAAATAAAAAAGAAATTGCATCTTGATAGAGGAAGCTACTCCCATGTAGGGTTAGAAACCTGATGCTAAGGAAACAACCAAGAATTCATCCATGGCTAACTCCAAGAAATAGTAAAGAGGGTGCCTAAACAGGACTTCCCCTATAACCAGATAAATGATCACATTAATTGTCATTGTAGAACCTTCATCCAGCAATGGATAGAGGCAGAAGCAAAATTCGTAGCTAAGCAGCAGGTCAAGCTCTGGGTTCAGCTGAAGAAAGAAAGGAGAGAGTATATGAGCAAAGGGATAAGGATAATTAGGAGGAGACCCACAGAGACAGCTGACTCAAGCTATTGGGAGCTCACTGACTCTGAAATAATCTCTGAGGAACATTCATGGAAAGGAACTAAATCCTCCAAAGGTATGCTGTCAAGCCGTATGGGCAGTTTGTGAAGCCTCTTGCAGTAAGATCAGAGTATGTTCCTAGTGAATGAACTGACATCTTGGAGCCCATTCCTACAGAATAACACCTTACTAAGCCTTGATACTGGGATGAGGGACCTGGACCTACCTCAACTGGATATGCCAGAGGGAACTGACTCACCTTGAGTTTCCTTGTATTTCATGGGAAATGGATGGGGGGATGGTGTGGGGGAGGCTATGGGAGGTCTAGGAAGAGGGAAGGGAGGGGAAGCAGTGTTATATATAGAAAAAATATCTTATTAAGTAAAAAAAATGAAAAAAGCTACATGTAGATTAAAAAAATTTTGATAATTTTTTGTAACCTTGTTTATGTCTTGAAATAATTTCAGCTTAATGTAAAAGTTTTAATCTTATTATCGAAAGTTCTTCCATGTGATTAATATAGCTTTCAATAAGACTAAAGAAATTAACCAGATCCATACCAGATCTAAACTGTTCAGGAGTGACTTGTTCTAGTTATTAGAATACTATAATTAGAAAGATTGTGGTCCTAGATATTTTTAACTACTGGACTACAGCTGGTTTTAGAACTTTTTAGCACATCTAGGAAATCAATGCATGCGTGCTAAAACATGTATATACACACCACCATATTTATTTAGTTCATGTATTAAGAAAGTCTATGTACATTTGCTAAGAGAATAGATTGTTCTGATATCTGGGAAACTGCATTCCAGTATGTAAAATATCCATCTCACTTTGTTTTTTCAATCCTTCATTTTTTAAGGACTTTTATGGGCTAGACAATTTCCATCAAACCAAATGATTTCAAGAAATACAAAAATCTCACACGGTTGCCTAATGTATGTACAAATGTCTTCCTTTCTAATTTTCCTTTATGTTAGCTGAAAAACAAAATCATGGATAGAATTTGTAAGGAAGTTGAGGTGCATGAAATTTAGTTTAAAGGAATGATGATAGAAAATTAAAATACCAAGGGATATCAAGGAAGTAAGCTCAGAAGATATTGGGTGCTAATAGCTTTTCAAGGCCATTTGGCTCTTGCTGTGAAAGATGCTAGGGACCTTAGGAGCTACTTCAGCAGATGGGCTACATGATCTCAGCTATTTCTTTTAAATGAACAGTACCAGCTGCCATATTCAGAAGAGACTATAGGGGCACATTTAGGATGCTCTTACAGCAATCCAGGTAAGAAATGGCAGTGTCTTGCTTAACCAAGAAGGTTAACAGGATGAGGCAATGGCTTAGGCACCTATGTTGCTGATAGAGGACTGCATGTGCTGTAGTTGTGTGTCCAGAGTAAGCTGTTAAATAGGAATAAATGAAAGGGAAAGGCAAAAGAGAAAAATGGGGTGGCTATAAAGCCAAGAAGCATTATAAAAAATGCCACCAACATATAGAAAAGTTGTATAAATTAAAATATTGGAAGGGAGAAATGAACTAATTTTGCCATAAGAAAATTGCAATTAGAAAGCAAAACTTCAGCATGCATTCCATTTAGAAAGCCAGCACACTTTAATTAAAATTGATGGGTGCTCTTGTGCATTAACATGGCTCCTGTCAGGCCCATCTGTCCGGGTGCTATGGCTGCCATCTAAAAAAAATATGCCAGATTCACAGGCCACAAATGCCAACCCAGAATAATTTTCAAGATTACTTTGAACAGGTAGAAATATACCAGAAATAGCACAGTCACTCGGGGACATTTCACTGTGAGTTTGGTAAAATTTTACAATTCTAAGAAAAAAATTAAAGCATGTACAATTTAGAGACTGAGCTGATTCTCTTTCTTGTGACCCATGAGAACTGCTAAAATATCTTAGCAGTTTCCAATAGCTCATTCCATTTTCATAATACTAATGTTCACAGCATTGTGTAATGTAGCATATACCAATATCTCCACTTAATTTCTCTTTTCTAATTTGCATCTATATACTTTATAAGTCTTGTTGCTTTAATTAGGTTCAAATAGAAGAGTCACCTTCTTCCTTTTGTCAACATTGAATAATGTATTTTTTCTATTCATATCAATTAATGTTCTGCTTTTTTTGAAGCTAAAATTGAGATGACATGACATATTTGTTAACATGATAGGAAATCAAGCTGTTTGTTTTAGGTGTTGAGAATGTATGGAAGTTATGTTAGCCATAGCTACTCTATAATCTCTTTGTTATATTTTGGAGAGAGTTTTCTAGCTTATGCCCTGCTGCTTCTTGCCTCATTCACTGATGTTATATTTTCCTTGTATGTTTATTGGGTAGCTGCAATTCCTGGCTAATTCTTGTTAGACAGTTATTAAAACTACTCAGAATTCAGACAAACTGACTTTGGAAGTATCTTTTACATTTGTTAACATGAATATAAGTCCCTTAAACAACTCAACACACACAGGTGAGTGGAGGTGAGTGGTTGCTCATATCTCACATACACACAGACAGAGTCACAGAGAGAAACACACACACAAACACACACACACACACACACACACACAGAAACAGAGATAATTAGCTCTTACCTAAAGTTTAAGAGTTAAATGATGACTGAAAATGGAGTGAATTTTAGAATTGATAGAGAAGAAGCCATTGTGTGCTCATATTGCCATTCTTGTGAGCTATTACTTGACATTCCCCCCATACATGTACACTAAAACACAAAATTTTGGGCAATAGTGTTAAGGATATATGTAAGGTTGTGTAATCCATGGTGAAGAGGTAGATAAAGTTTCTTCCATTCATAAACAGCCTCACAAACAATTCTGTTTTTCTATTCTTCTTCTTTTTCCCCCAAGCAGTTCATTCCTGCTTTTAGGCTTTTTGAAAATTATTTGAAATTAGTTACCAAATTACAGAACCAATTTTCACTAGTCATTCAAAGGCACAGCACAAAATTAAATGAAAAACTTTCATAACTTGCTCCAGAACAGACTTTGGGTGGTAATGTCTGTTTTTTAATTGTCTGTAAAATGTGAAAGAGCAAATGCACATAAGACATCTTATAACCAGACTTAGAGGTACCTGGGGAGGAGGAAGGGGTGGATACTACCTACACATTCTGAGATAGCTTCAGATTGTTGAATCTCTGCTGCTGACCATCCCAAGGAATTTCTACAACATGTCTGTAAAGAAACAAACCCTTAAGTCCAGGACAATACTATTTACATTTGACATTTTATCACCTAAATCACTAATTAAAAGTGAAGTTTTTTTCATGAAAATATTGTATGACATAATTTGTCAGTAAATGTGATGCCAGACATTGGCATTGAAATTTTATATAAGAATATTTTATTATTATCTTGACTATTTTCCCTATTATTTTTCAAATTTCTACTTATTTTAAAAAAGACAACTAAAATTGTTATAGAGCAACATTTCAGAAACTATTAATATTTGCATAATTCTGTCAAAGTGATTATCTGTATAAAATTGTTTTGTATAAAATTCTCCTGAAAGCCCATTGAGTGGTCTGCAATATTTTCTTTACCATGTGATACCAATGCATTTGCATCTATATGTGTTGTTATAGAAAATGTATGCTTTATTCTGCTATAGAAACAGAGGTATATGAATGTTTCTCACTATTTTAGTTACATTTGGTTTCTGTCTCTCTGGTACATATTTATATGTAATATAAATTTTAATAATCCATACTTAAACTTCATATATAATAATATTAGTTTAAACTGTAGTGAATAAAGTTAGAAAAGACATTTTAAACCATGAATGAATGTAAAACTATATTATTTATTCTCATTAATAAGAAAGAAAATTCTGGTAAAAATACAGTAAAAAGCAATGAGTAAATTTATATATTTGTAAAAGTAGTCCTTAATATCCTTTGTAAAGTTGTTTAAGAAAGTTTTGTTTTTTTTTAATTATATAGTAAATGAATACTTACTTTTTAATACTTATATTTTTAAATGAGAAATTATTTCTTTACTCACTAATTGGAAATAAGTTTAAAAATACATGACTGTGGTGATATGTTACATATTTAATAAAACTTGAAATACTTGAGAGATTATACACACACACACACACACACACACACACACACACACACACACACACACACACAGTCCAAACCTAGGCAGACAGCTCAGGAATTTCTTGATCCTTGAATACAAGGAAAAACAGCTGGGATTTAATAGTACACACCTTTAATCCCAGCACAGGGAAATCCAGGAGTGGTGACCTATATCCTTAATCCCATAACCCCAGAGATAGAACTTCCTGTGTTTCTGTGAGTTCAAGGCTAGCTATGAAATAGAGTAGTTCACATCTGTAATACTAACCTGGATGATATATGGCTGATGAGAAGAGTACATAAGGACTTAGTAACCCAGCAGAGGCAGAAGTGACCAGGAGTGGGTCTGAGGAAGTTGCAAGACAGCTGGATGATATTTGTCTGTGGTGTTTCCTGTCTCTGATATTTCAGCCTTTCTGTAATATTTGGCCCTGAGTCTTTTTTCATACAATTCAAATTCATGCTACATATGACTGAAACAGAAACCTTATACAGTCTAATTTTTTTACAAAGATACTCTTCTTTATATAGCTGCCAACATTTATTTACAAGTTTTAGGAAGTAGTAATCAACTCATGTATAAATCATTAAATGCACACACATAAATGTTTCCTAGGAAGGTTAAAGGATGTGATTATATAACAAAATTGAGGGAAAGAACTGAAGTTTTTTCATTCAAAATTTTGTGACTACTTATTGGCTAATCAGAAAATTTCTAAATATTCTGAATAGAAATTATAAATTCTGTCTCAAATTCACTGTCAAAAGATAACCATGGCTTTCTTTGTGTGTGTTTTTTCTCACAATAATGACATACATCTCCAAAACATGTATGTTCTAAAAAAAATTAAGTCCTGCAATTATCAGTTAGCATTGTAACAACATTATATTCTTTAGAGTTTTAAATACTTTGAATCTCTTATTTATTGGTTTCTAAGATATTAATAATAATTTTAAAATAAATTATGACATCTAATAGTTACCTTTGTCATATATATACATATATATAATGTATCATCTTATCACCTTAGTTATTGCTGCTATGACTGAAAGGAAGCACATCTTAGAGGGAGAAGGATGAGAGGTAAGAAAGAAGAGGTGCTGATCACAAGAATTTGCTCACTTATAGAATAAAAGGTGTTAACAAAAATATATTCTTTCCACGTATTAGAAGTCAGTGTATGGTATTTTGTAATAAAGGAGTTTGTTAGAGAATCCTATTTGAATGGACTGTTGTATGATCAGACTTATTAAATCTTGGTTTAAGTAACTTGACTGGATGTTGTGACATGATACCTGAAATACATTACTTAAAGCAAGACAAGACTATTTAGGCTCACAGCCTTAGAAGGTTCAATGTCATAGTTGTGTGTCTCTGCATGTCTGGACATATTAGTGGGCAGAACAAGGTGCTGAAGAATGTGGTGAAGCTTTGTCTTCTAAGACTACAATGGCGATGGCCATGGCAGAGCTTTTCATCTTAGGGCATCCTGGTTATATGAATGTGTTTTTAATTGTATAAGATGTAAGCTCTGGTGTTCATGATTTTTGACTATGTAAGTTTGCCCTTAAATTTATCATAGCAATTTGAAAACAACTTTAAAAAATAAGATACAAGCACATAGTTTTTTAATACCCTTATCTACAGCACTCAGTTCTTTATCAAAGGAAAGAAAAGCATGAGTGTATAAAGGGAGCCATCATTGTCATTGACAATGAACCTACAGAATATAGACAGCATCTGCTCGGATTTACTCTAGTGAACAGCTTCTCATAGCGTCTCGGCACCAGTGCTATCTCTTGTCATTTGGATACTAGTAAATATACTTACTTATCTCTCATAATTTTGAAATAATCTGTAATTTTATATTTTCCTCCATCTCTAAAACCAGTCCTTTACAAAATACCTCTTTCACATAGTTCATTGTGGTGATATATTTTATATTTAATAAAACCAGTCTGGAATATCAGAGAACAGATCCACCCACAGTCAAGCCAGGAGGGTCAGAGAGTGGTAACTCACACCTTTAATCCCAACATGGGAAAGACTACGGGAATGGTGACCTTTAGCCTTTAATTTCATAAATCCATAGACAGAGATGTTTCTGTGTTTCTGTGAGTTCAAGGCCTAACTACAAAATAGTAGTAGCTCATATCTTCAATCTTAACCCTAGAATATGATGCAGGTTGAACCCAGATGTGAAAGAACTGGGCAAAGAAGGTATTTAAAACAGGTGTAAGAAGACAGAGATTTATTCTGTAGAAGCAACAAGGAGCCAGACTGAGAAAGCTGGAAGACAGCTTTTACCCTGAGAAGTTGGCTGGATGAGATTTGACAGTGGAATGTTTCCTCTCTCTGATATCCCAGCTTTTCCCTGATATCTGGCTCTGAGTTTTTATTAAATACAAACTAGAATTCCTGTTTTTGTTCGTTATCCTCATTCTTTTCTTTTCTCATTCTGGCTGAAACATCTCTCTGATGTGTTCATGTGTCATTTTTCAGCAAGACTGAAAGTCCTGTAAATTCTGTCTGTAAGTGGCTCTTCAGGATCCCTGTGCATCTGAGTTAATGCTTTCTTTATAACAAATATGTTAGCAAGTGAGTCTTATGCTATCATTAGAAGCATGGAAAACCACAAATACCATGTGTATTTTTCTCCTTCAATTATTTCCCATTATTACAAACCTCAGGCGAAATTAGAAAGAGTCAAGTTTCTGCAATAACACCTAAACTACCATAAGTGTGGGGAAACTGCTCATTTTTAAATTGTTATTATTTTCAGAATCAATAAGACATGAATTCTGAGCAGTAGAGGGAAGAAAATGCAATTAAGACACATCATTAACATGAAAAAAATTCACTTTATACTGCAAAAATCAGGAGGGAAATCTCTGAATATTTTTTGTGTGTATCAACATATAAATTATGTCAGACAATCCATGTTCATTAGCTCAAAATGAAATTAAACTTATGTGTGTATGAGTTTCTTTCTCTATTTAGTGTTGGGGGGCACTATCAACATATCTCTCATCATAATCTGAGAAACTTCTATTTGTTGTGGAAGCTAAAATACAGTAAGTGTAAAGTGACTGTGTTATCTAGCTTCCCTTACTTGGAGGAACTGATGCTGATTTTGTCTTCACCAAGTAGGCCCAGTTTTCTAGGGGGCTGCCGCTGGTTCTGCACACATACATTTTGACAAATGAGTAAACTGTGCCCTTCCTTAGTCTTTGCCTCTTTGCTCTTATATATGTCCCTCTGCATGCAGCCAGTTGCTTTTCCACTTTTCCCAGTTGTTGTGATGCAGCCTGAGGGCCTCCACCTGAATGTCGCTACCACGCTGTTTTCAGCTTTCAAATGATGAGTTACACAAACCTCTTCAAAAAGTTCCAAACCTTGAGCATCCTCTTATGGCAAAACATACCAAAGTAAAACAAAAGGTATCTCTATTGTGTCATTACTGTTACTGTCTACTAAACATAACAATGTCTTTGCTCTCTGTGCTATGGATACATTTCAATTTACAGACACCCAGACCCATTCATTGCATGGTCTTTGGGGTTCTCATTGTGCTAAAGCTGTGAGGCCATGCTTGATTTGTCAAAGCACTGAAAACACTTCTCTACATCTGTTTTGTGAATACTTGACAAGTGGGGAAAATGTAGTACCTCTTATGCCTCATGTCTCTGAGGATTCTGGGTATAAAAGTTTCTGTTACGTTTTGCTAGCTGCTTCCCATTATTGTAAGTCTGAGCAAAAAGACCAAACACTTGCTATTTCTCATTCTTTACTCCTGCCCTTTCCTAGTGTTTCTCTTGTAATTGTACTCTATCAATGCACTCAGCCAGAAAACTGTTATGATAATTCAGTTTTTTGGTGTATTTTCTACTTCATTTGATAGAGCTGCATATATGTGATTTCCCTTTAGATCTGCAATGAAAATCATATTAAAGTTGCCTTGAAAACATTTGTTCCTTGCTTCTATTCTATGGAAATACATACATAATTAAAAGTGAGAAATTAGTATTAATACATTTAAGAGTAGTCATAATAAAATTATAATATAAACATTCAAACATAACATTTTATTTTTTAGTGAATTCACATATATGGATATATATGTTTATATATATAAATATGATATAATAGTGTTTTTATTTAAAATTTAGGGTACCATGATGTCATAGAAATGCTTACTAAAATATTTTGGTAATTTCCATGTAATTTTTTTAAAAATAGTTTATTTTGAATGGTCTATAAAATACAGTAATTCAATATGTGTTTTATAATACCACTGGAAAAATATAGAATAATCATTCTTATAATAAAAAAAGTTATCAAGCAATGAAGGAAGCAGATGTAGTGTGTGTGTGTGTATGTGTGCAAGTGGGTGCACATAAAAATGAACTCATGCTTATGTGTGTATTCATGAATGTGGAAACCAGAAGCAACTGTATATCATTCTCCAGGTGCTGTCCATGTCATTTTTAAAAACAGTTTCTTACTAGCATTGGGGCTTACTGAGTAGACTATTCTGGCTATGCTGGAAACCTCACAGATCTACCTGTCTCTGCCTTTTCCTTACTGGGATTACAAAGTCATTTTCCCACACTCAGCAGTATTTATATGGCTTTTCATGTCTGAACTCAGGTCATCATGAGTGGACAATAAGCACTTTGTTGCCTGAGCTATATTCCCAACCCCTCATATAAAACTTTTACTGATTATTTATTTGTTGAATATGCTAAAATAATATGAGAACTACGGAGGGGTTAAAAGGCAGACAGTTTCCTGTAGAAATATGTTTTATTAAGTGACAGGAAGCAAGCATATGAAGAAGGACTTGAAAATACAGGACATTTTGCCTCAGACTTTTTTTTTTGACATAGCATTTGTAATAAATTATAATAGAATTTAATGACATGATTCTCTAACAAACAGGAATCAATAAATGTTTAGAAAACAACATAGGTCAAAGTTCTTGACTTAATTAATAAAACCAATATTCACATAAATTAGCCTATGTAAAAGGTCTTCTCAAAAAATCAAATATTATGTATGAGAAAAATAAACAGCTAGAGCTGTCTGGAAGTTAACACTTTTCTCATTACTAAAAGTAATATCCCCAGAGATTGAATAATTAAAGTGCTAACTTTAATGACCTGTAAAATGTAAAATGATGTGACCATGTTTCACTCTGAAAAATCACATGAACTTAAAATTCTAAAAAGAAAACCTAAGACTTGAGGTATGTGTATACATCGCTATATTTTAATCAATTTTTATTATAACTTAATAGAATATTAAGTTTTGCACCTAAAGTTAATGAATAAGAAAGTAAATAAATGAATATAAAAACAGCATGAATAAAATCTAGAGGTGAATCACTCCCAAACACTAGGCAAGTACAAGATCACTTGCAATAAAGCAGATGATAGTGGAAACTTTGACTATCAAAGGTGAAAGGAGAATTAACACAGCTTTTCAAAGAAAACATGTCCAAACAGAGAGATACTCACCAAATAAGGACCATTGCTAGGTTTCTTTATTTGCAGGGTTCATGGCCATCAGATAACATAACTGTTGAGAAACCTTTTTAAGAAAAAGTCCGTTTGAATTTTGATACCTACACTGCATCTAAATAACTCCATATAATTGGAAATAAAATTACTTTTAAATATATGAGTCAGAAAGAATACTTTCTAAAAATCTCTTAAAGAAATAACTTAGAAAAGACTTTGAATGAACCCAAAAATCAATGAAAAAAGAAATAGAGGGAATCAAGAAAGTAAGTGATTAAGGAACAACACAAAATTAATTTATTTCAAACTAATGTTGATAATTCACATTTAAAACAATAACATGGGTGATAATATACTTTTGCCTGATATGAAAATATTGCCCAATAAATTGACTAATATATGTTTTCCTTTTGTGTTCTTTAATATTAGAAGCTAACTAATAGTTCTTTTACTATTGTTGTAGAACTAAATTAACATTATAATTTCCTGGCACTGTACAAATGGGTCAACAGCCATGAGGACCAAAGACTAGTTCCCAGTACTCATGTCAGGTGGCTGAGAGCTGTCTGCAATGGCATGTCCCAGGGCCCAAATGCCTCTGGACTCTATGACCACCTGTACTCACAGGCACATAACCCACATAAAGACTCACAGATTATGTGTATATATACACACACATATATATATGTGATATAAATATACAATATATAAATGATATATATTCTATTTGTTATTTTAAAATATATGCAAATTTAAATATACATATATTTTAAATATATACATACATTTAAAAATAATAAAAATAAATAATTAAAAAGTGTAAATATGGGGTATCCTTTGAACTCTATAGACGTTTACATATAGAAAATAAGAAGAAATTATAAATGGATCAACATTTTTGTAGCACAGTATGATATGCAGATGATCTTTACCTTTTATATAATTGACTGGAAGGGATGGGGGTGAAGGGAGTTTGAACAAGGATATACATGGATAAAAAAATATGACTTTATTTTTAATAAAAAAGAGAAAACATACAGTTTGTCCTCCTACATTCAAACTGTATATAACTGTGGCACTATGATATAGTTTGACAGTACTTTTGTAATACATCTAATTTACTAGGTAATTCAAGTGAATCTTTGTGCACTAGTTAGCTGGATATATATAGATAGTAAAATCTGATTCCAATTAGCTTTAATGAACAAGAATAGTTTGGCAAAGGTGCTTATGAAGAACTAAGATTCCTTGACTGAAAGTCCTCTGAAACTGAGAGATAAGACACTGTCTTACTTCATGATTACTTTTTTAAAAGATGGCTCTCAGGTCCTTAAAAGGGCTATGCCTTGAATTTTTTTCACATTTTGGTTCCTGGTTTCATTTGTTTGATTGTTTTTAATATTAAACTTTATGTAAAAAAGCAAAACATTAAGGATAGCTTTAAAACATATAGTAATAAAATTTCTCTTTTCTCTAAAATACATGAAACTTAAAAGCTAAAATCTAAAGCTCCTCAAGCCATGTTAGGCTCAGCTACAGATAAACAGCACAGTAGGTCACAGCTAATGCCCATGAATGCATTATGGCCACCACAAATTTCTGCTAAACAACTCTTCTACAGTCAAACCAGAAGATTGTGTGTGTGTGTGTGTGTGTGTGTGTGTGTGTGTGTGTATGTTAAATCACTTTATTCATCCATCATCTTTCAAAGAAATAAGAATGTTTTGTCCACTAATGAGTGAGTATATCCCCTGTTTATCCTTCTGGGTTTGTGATACCTCACTCAGGAGAATATTATCCAAATCTATCCATTTGCCTGCAAATTTTATTATGTCATCTTTTCTTACGGCTGAGTAGTATTTCATTGTGTAGATGCACCACAGATTGTTAATCCATGCCTCAGCCGAGTGGCATTTAGATTGTTTCCAGGTTCTTGTAATTATGAATAATGCTGCTATTCATAATGACATCATTATGCTTTGAAAACTTATACTGAGTCTTTAAAAAGATTCAAAGACAAAGAAAAAAGTAAAAAATATTTTAAATATTTTAAAGTGAATTTTTTTTAAGTGAAGGAGTAACAATGAGAAAGACTTCTCCCGTATTTTTACTGGCAGGATTAAGGCACTTGTGTTTCAATTTGAGTTTATTCAGACCTGATTTTAATTAGCCTTGAATGTTATAATGTAATTCCCCCTGTTTAAGACTCTTCACTGTCTACACATTGATTTGTCAATTTTTGTATTCCCGACATCACACAATCATGGATGAATGGGTATTTAGTGGGATGATATGATAATAAACTAATGATTTCTACCTGTGATGGCCAATAAAAATAATAAATCAATATAGCACTCAGAAAATTGAGACAGGAGAATCATGTGGTTTATGATAGTTAACTTCAGGCTAGCCTGAGTTATGTTATGTAAACCTATCCCAAACCAGAAAAACACAAATGCAGAGGTTGAATTAGGAAATGCAGTTAAAGGGAAAGTGTACTGGGATAGGGCCAGTGAGCTAAATAACAAACCAGAGAGTTGAGTCCTTGAAAGGGCAAAAAAAAGAGAAGATAATCGTCACAGTAACAGCACAGTCAATGTAGCTGAATGAACAAGTAAATGAACCATTAAATGCTTGCAGAGATCCATCTGAATGTCTATTTAATTACCATTTTGTCTCTAGAGCTTGTTCCACTTTCACAAGTTTATTTTGTTCTTTCTTTTAGAAAGAATTTTCCATAAAAGATAACTGGGGTTCTATGGTTCATGTTTAGCTATATTCATATATCAGATATATACGACATTCATATTGGAGATACTGATCTAGAGATGGAAGAAACCAGAGTAAAGATCGGGGATACTCAGTATATTAGTAGGTGATGACAAGCCAAATAGAGAGACTCACTGTTGTTTAACTTGTAATGTTAGTTGAGATGTTTATTAAAGTTCTCTTTAACAAAGGATGTTTGGACAATGCACAGTGAAATGAGGGAGGCTTTCTATTGTCTGTAGATGTTTCTTCAACAATTTCTTCTGTAAACTATGCAGCACTATTGCACCCTTCAATTGTCTTAGTAAGAATGGGGTCTTTTGTGTTTGGTTCATTCTTTTTCACAAACTACACGTTTCTCTCAGTCTTTACTGATTATTTTTTATATGTTAAGCTGTCAAGAAGTTTTCCACTTTCATTTGAGAATCTCTTTTTTTTCCACAGTATAATAAGTGATGATATTTTTCAGGTACGATATAGATGGAAGTATTTATGGTCAATAATATTTAGTACATTCAGAATTTGGCGAAGAGAGTAAGGCATACATGGTAATTTGTTGCCAAATTTTTGAAGATACTAGTTGGGTTTGGTCTCAACTTCTAAGTAAAGAACATTCCTAGTGACTTATGTACCTTACAGGTACATATGGGCGATCAACTCAATAAATAACAAGCGTCTTCAGTATTTTCAAATTATAAATAATTCTAGTCGTCTTTAATGCATTACACTGCTGCTTGTTACAAAAACATGAGTTTTTAAATACTTATCACCCTGTTCTGTATTTCTAGAGACTCAACAAGTTGAGCCTTTTGAGAGCAAAAGCCATGTTTGTTCTGCTAGCAGCATCATATAGAATTTCTTTTTTTACCTTTTTTTATTATAAATAAAGTCTTTTTTTTTATCCATGTATCTCCTTGTTCAAACTCTCTTCCCCCTCCTGCCCCTCCCAGTCACTTTATTTTTTATTTAAAAAAGGATTTTTTTCCCATGTATCCCTCCGCTTGCTCTCCCTTCCCTCCTCCCAATCCCTCCTAGTCCTCCCTCAGCCTCTTCCCACCCAATACCCCCATCCTTAACCCAAGGAGGTCAAGGCCTCCCAAGGTGGGTCAGTTCAGTCTGTTGTAAACGTTTAAGGTAGATCCGATTTCCTCATTCCAAGATTAGGACTGGTTTGGGTGTTCCTTTTTAGGGAATGGGCTCCAAGGTGCTAATTCAAGCACAAAAACATAGTCTGATCCTACTCCATGAGGTTCCACATACTGCCATGCTAATTAAGAGTCATCTACCTTTGGAGAGTTTATTTTCTTTTCCTGATGGTTCCCCAGGGGCTGTTTTTGAAAATCTCTCAAATAGATGTTTTCTTTCTCACACTTTTGACTAAAGACATGCAGAATGAATATTTACATGTCATGCTAAAGTTGTATGACTTTACCACAAGTGAGAACACTCTTCAGGTACTTCAGTGTCCAGTGGAAAACTGAGGATGGTATGAACTAAACAAGATTTTCCAAAAACTTAGGAGCAAGGTTCTTCACTTCTTTATTCCTGAACTCTTGTAACAACAACAAAAATAGTCTTTTGCAATAGCTTTTCAAAACAAAATCACTTTGCCCAGTTCTTAGTATTAACTTCAGATAAAATTCTGAGCTATTAATGATCTATACAAAGCTCCCAAATGGTTGTTTTTACTGCCTGTGATTTGATACTCACCCATTTGTAGCTCTCCCTGAAACCAAACCTTTTTACATGATTCATTTCTAGATGGGTCACAGTTGCTTATATTTCTGTGTCTCATCTGTTTTCTTGGTGTTTAAGTAAATTTGGTTATACTGAAATGCCAAGTACTAGGTAGTTTATAAAGAAGGGAAAATGAGTTCTCAGATGTGTAAGATGATAATTCTAAAAGGCAATTCCAATTTTTTTCTTTTGAGACTACATTTAAAGGTGAATCCTCCAAAAAAGAAAGGGTCCATTCTCCAATAGCAGAAGACAATGGAATCTCTTTTATGATATCAAGAGTTCAATAATCAGAGAGAGCATTCACACCCTAATCATCTAGGTACCATCACTTCAGCACTAGAGGGAATGTTTTTAGCAGAGATTGGTAAAACACAATCAGACTCCATCTATGTTTTCTACTCAGCCTTTTATTTTCTTCTCATATTCACTTTGTGTGATAAAATATGAAAAGATATCAGAATCCTACTCTAACATCTGCCTTTTTTTATCCCATACATTATTATGTGGGTTATGAGTAACTCTATGGCTCTACATTTTTTAGAGTAATCCATTATTATGATATTTGTTTCATGAAATTCATTGTTGTTAAGGTTTCTTTTCTCTAAACCAAATGTAGAACTAAAAAGTCACAGGAATATTGTTTTAAAATATTTTCAAATTTTTTACATTTATGGAAAATAATTTATCTATAATTTCTAATAATATCTTTTATAATATACTTAACAAAACTTATAAGTACACAAACAACTTCATCCAGATTTCCTCAATTGCCTGAATGGCTTTCTTTGCAGGACTCAGGGTTAATTACTACTAGATGGTGTACTGTTGTAAGTCTCTCTTTAAGTCATATTTAACCGTTAAATATGCTTTAAATTATTTTACATTTACTCCTTTTTCTATCCTTAATTTACTTTTGAATTTATTTATAGCATCATGTTATTGTATAATATTTTCTTTGTGTTGGTAAAAACAGTACAAATGCTCTAGATAGCTTTTAGTCTAATTATACTAGATACTATAAAATAAACATGAGTTGATTTGCAGAGAAAATATATTAAAATGGAATAGAACAAACTAATATCTTGTAGGTGAATTTTTGTTTTTTTTTATTTTTATTTTTTTTCTTCCTTCTTTATTTTGTATTTATCAAAAAAAAACACAGTAAAAACAATTTAAAATGTGGAAGAGTTAACAATAACTATACAGAGGATAAGAATGATAGGCATGGCTTATCAAGGGAAGAAATACAAATAAGATTGCTACACCTATATTTTCTTTGTGTTCATCTTTCCCTCTGAATTTTTTTTTTCATCCCTGTATATCCTTATTCAAGGTCTCTTCCCCCTCCCAACACATCTGGGCAGGGAGCAGACAGTCCCATGGTCCCACTGACCCAGTAATGCTTAGATCAGTCTCCACTTCTGGCCAAATCCAGTTCTTTCCCCCCTCCCTCAAGAGTGAGTCAGGTGTTCCTCTAGGTGGAGTGGGATCCAAAGGGTCAGAACAGGGTGTTTCTGATCCCAAGCTGTTCCGTGGTTGTGGTTTGCCGCTTGGGCATGTTTGACTTTTTTTCTTGTTTGTTTGTTTAGAGACCACTAGTGAGTGAGTACATCCCCTGCTTATCTCTCTGAGTTTGTGAGACTTCGCTCAGGAGGATATTCTCCAAATCCATCCATTTGCCTGTGAATTTTAGAATATCATTT
>PVIH01021090.1:0-30627 GCA_004025045.1 Sigmodon hispidus | reverse complement strand
GGCAAATGGATGGATTTGGAGAATATCCTCCTGAGCGAAGTCTCACAAACTCAGAGAGATAAGCAGGGGATGTACTCACTCACTAGTGGTCTCTAAACAAACAAACAAGAAAAAAAGTCAAACATGCCCAAGCGGCAAACCACAACCACGGAACAGCTTGGGATCAGAAACACCCTGGACTGACCCCTTGGATCCCACTCCACCTAGAGGAACACCTGACTCACTCTTGAGGGAGGGGGGAAAGAACTGGATTTGGCCAGAAGTGGAGACTGATCCAAGCATTATTGGGTCAGTGGGACCATAGGACTGTCTGCTCCCTGCCCAGGGAGGGGATGGGGAGTTGCAGAGGAAAAAAATGACCAGATGTGTTGGGAGGGGGAAGAGACCTTGAATAAGGATATACAGGGATAAAAAAAAAAATTCAGAGGGAAAGATGAACACAAAGAAAATATAGGTGTAGCTATCTTATTTGTATTTCTTCCCTTGATAAGCCATGCCTATCATTCTTATCCTCTGTATAGTTATTGTTAACTCTTCCACATTTTAAATTCTTTTTACTGTGTTTTTTTTTGATAAATACAAAATAAAGAAGGAAGAAAAAAAATAAAAAATAAAAAATAAAAAAAAAGAAAACAAATATCCATCCATAACTTTTATGGCAGTAAGTTTCATACAGTTATATGAATCATGTAAGCATTCACTTAGTGGGAGTATGTGAAAAAATGTTACAGAATGAGAGAAAGGGAATAGGATGGGGAAAGGAAGAAGAAGGCAAGGATCTGTTAAAGGCAGAGGAAAGAAAAGGAGGAAGGAAAGAAATAGAGCCTGATTCAAAATACAAAGTCAGCTGCATTAAAAACTCGAAAACTCAAAAATTTGAGCAAGGGGAACACTCTTCCATTGTTGGTGGGAGTGTAAGCTTGTTCAGCCATTTTGGAATACAGTATGGTGCTTTATCACAAAATTGAGAATCAATCTCCCCAAGGACCCAGCAGTACCACTTCTGGGTGTATACCCTAAAGATGCACAGTCACGCTCCAAAGGCATTAGCTCAACTATGTTCATAGCAGTGTTATTTGTAATAGCAAGAACCTGGAAACAACCTAGATGTCCCTCAACTGAAGAATGGATTAACAAACTGTAGTACATCTACACAATGGAGTACTACTCAGCAGTAAGAAAAAATGATATCCTCAAATTCACAGGCTAATGCATGTATTTGGAGAATATCCTCTTGAGCGAGGTATCACAATCTCAGAGAGATAAGCAGGGGATGTACTCACTCATTAGTGGACTCTAAACAAACAAACAAACAAACAAGTAAAAAGCAAAGCATGCCCAAGCTGCAAACCACAACCACTGAATAGCTTGGGATCAGAAACACCCTGGACTGACCTCTTGGATCTCACTCCCCCAAGGGGAACACCTGACTCACTCTTGAGGGAGGTGGGAGAAAACTGGATCTGCCAGGAATGGAGGCTGAACTAAGCAATATTGGGACAGTGGGATCTTGGGAGCACCTGCAGCCCTCCCAGGGAGGGGATGGGAGTTGTGGAGAAGAAAGAATGACCTGATGTGTTTGGAGGGGGAAGGGACCTTGAATAAGGATATACAAGGATAGAAAATGTGACTTCTTTGTTCAAAGTAATAAAATTTAAAAAAGTACAAAAAAAAAAAAAAAAACCTCAAAAACTCTTAAGTTTCATTTCTGATTCTGGCCGTGCAGAGTAATAAAGAGTAGATAGATTCCCATTGCTGCTTTAGGCTTTGTAAGTCATAAAAAAAAAAAAAAACATGTACCAAAAATTAAAATAGATGAAAATGATTTCAGGCAGCACAGGCAATGGTAACAAAACATTCAAACACACAAACAAATAAAAAGAGTCATACTTCAAGTCCCACCATGTACAGTGTGTGTGTGTGTGTGTGTGTGTTTCCAGGTTGCCGCACAGGAGAGGGACACAGAACTGAGAGTCTGGAGAGAGAAATCTAGACAGACATGAAGGCAAGACCCTAAAGAGGAAAATAGAACCCAGAAAGAGAAGCCTGGAGATCTCCAAAAAGCTTTCCTCACCATGTTCAGCACCTGGAAACTAAGAAATAATTACCTCGAAGGGTTTGCTGTAATGGTGACTCTGGCTTACTCTGACATAGGATTGACTGGGCAGAGTGCCTATCACCACCATCTGGAAAGACTTTAGTGAATTCAGTAGAGACAGAGAGTGTTGCTTAGTTATAACTACCAAGACAGCCTCAGTTTTAGCTCCCCTCATGTCTCATAACTCAGGGAGGCTCTGTAGTCTCTGCTTCTGTTCTCACAGCCTGAAAAGGAGAATAAAAACATAGCCACTCTAATTTGCAATTCCAACAAGGATTCAAAGTAGCTACAATAAAAATATAAACACTGTGAAACTAGGTAACATTCTCACCAGGATGTTCCCAACAAGAAAATTAACATACATAAAAGTAGAAAAGATCAATAATAAAAATTGATCCAGAATTGAATTGGTTATTAAAATAAACAAAGCATTTCAATTATTTATTTAACTGTTTTTCACAAATTTTACAAATTAAGAAAATTTAAGAGGGATATTTAAAGATTCAGACATCCAAACTCTGAAACATAAAATCTGAAATATCTGATTAAGAAAGTTTTTGCAAAGTTATTAACCAAAACAGAGCCAGTTACAGGTGAAAAAGTAAAATATCAGAAAGACAGAAACAAGCCACAGGTAATTCTCATCTAGCCAACTCTTCAGTCCCCAAAAGTTAGGTCCAGGTCCATGGATCCTCTGAGTGAGTGCTTTTGAGTCCTCAGCAAGATGGAAGCACAAGCAAATGGCCTCACTTCTGCCTTCTCTGCCCTTATCTTTCCTTCTTTGCCCGGTAATCTCAATTCCTGCTTCAACTTTCCTAGTGTTGGGATTACAAGCTTGGTGCCACCTCCACTTGGCTCTGTTTATCCTAAAATTCACAGAAATCGAGAGAATCTCTGCCCTTTGAGAGGTTGGACTAAAGGAATGGGTCACCACTCCCTGACTTTCACAACTTGGCTCTGTGGGAGGCTCTGGGCTCTGATCTTTCAGGCTGATTTTTATTAAATATGCAATACATCACCACAGAAAATTACTGTGATTAACATTAAAAGAAACACTGCACTGAGACCAGTAACCCTAAAGTTATAGCAATAGAAAATATCCACAATGAAACACAGAAGGATGACAGAAATGAACACCAGTAGAAAAACCAAAACTACTTTATAATTTAATCTTTGTGGGAGTAGTTTCCCCTGCTTGATGAAAGGGTTCAATACTTTCATTTTGCACTGAGTCCTACCATTAATGCTGTTGCCACTATGCAGAAGATTGATAACTGAGTGAGGGTGAGGTGGGGAACAGCGAAGTCATTTCCATTAGATAAGACTTATATTGATTTGAGGAAAGTAAAATTCACATTAAGGTAATAATAGTAATATGTAACTATATTTAATCAGAGAAGGATAGTGTTTTCTTCAAAGACTAACATGTGAAAACGATGAGCAGTGATGGATATGGTAGGTTTAAAATCCAATCACAGGACAGAGTACAAAGTATAGATCCAGTATGAATAGACTGGGAAATTACATAGTTCATGGGGAGTTCAACATTTAGGCAAGTTGAACCCATTACTCCAGTGATGGAAAGATAAACTGTGACTCAAATTTTACTTATAGGAAGATCAATCACATTGATTTTACCCAGGAATTAATGAGACAGTGCAGGGCCAGTGGGGAAGTTGCTCTTTCTTACTGATTTTGTAGTTTTATGTTGATGGGGACTAAACCACAAAGCCCAAATCCTGCTAAATAAATATTATATCATAGAGCTAAGCTTCAACTCCAACCTTTACACTTTTCTTGACACCAGTTTTTCTTGGAAGTAAAGTACATTAAAATAATGAGAAAATGAAATGATTAATTGGACCACAGAAACAAATTGAAAGTTTCTATATGAAATTACATTTTCGTGGGAAATGGACATGTTTATCAAGTAAATAGAGGAATCCAGAGATAGGAGGTTCACAATTTAGAGGCTAAATTTGGTAAATGTAATTAGACCTTGTCCCAGTAGAAAACAAAGAGAAAGTGAGAAAGACAAAAATGTTTTAAAGATCATTTTTTCCAATATTTCTCCTATGTCACATAATACCATATATTCACCCACAGAAAAAGAATTTTATTTCAGTTGTGTTGCGGTCTTGAAGTTTTCTGATTCTTACCTAAATGTAACATGAGAAAGAACTAAGCAGAGCTTTTTAACTCTGTGGGGCAAATCATCCAGAGACGGGTTTCTTAAGTTTCTAAAGATGGTGAATAGCTGTGCAGGCAAAGACAGGATGACACTTCCTTTATAGGGAGAGAGGAAAGAAGCCGAAAATGCAAATGTTCCCACTGCTCCCTCCACAATATACCAGAAATGTATTTAAAATGTTAAACCATTGTCACGATTTAAAAGCATGAAAATTGTATAAGCTGCAAACAGAAGGAGGAAATGATAACACAGAATGGCAATTCTGTAGATTTCCCTCTTTAATGACTTACAAACTCTTTGATCAAGTAGATACTGTTGACAGACTTTTTGCTTTTTTACAATATATGGGAGCTCTTATCTGTAAGCTAAGAAAGAAATAGAAAACTCATACAAAAATGTCTTTAAATGTTCATTTTTATTGTATAATGTAAGTTTGGGAATTTGAAATCCACACTGCTATGTAAGACAACAGGTGAAATGTAATATATTTTATAGAAATACCAACTTATAGACATTGTTAACATTAAATAGCACAGTCTTAGAATTACCATGGCTCTCCTCCATTCAGAAGCTAAACCAACTGATTCTATGAGTTTTTATCCCCGTAAAAATCATACTGTACAGAGTGAATGTCTCATAAAAGCATACAGAACATCTGTTTAATTGAGACTTTTTTCCTGATAAAACAGTCAGAAATCGACATAAATTGTTTCAATACTAAAAAAAAAAAAAAAAAAAAAGGTTGAATAAAATAAGAAATACAAAAAGAAAAAGAAAACCTAAGGCAAAAATGACAGTAGCTTGTTAAAATTCACATGTCTTTACAAAAATCTAATTATGACATATTTTAAACATATTTTCCAGGGCTAGGCTTTCCTCACATTCATTAACTTAATTGGCATTGTAGAAGGTTTAAGTAACCTTTCACCTTTGCATGTGGGTTTATAATTTTTAGCAACTGCTTTTTAAAAACACTAAAATAATTAAGTATAATTTCAGGATTTTTCAGGCCCTGTATAAAAAACATAGAGATCATTTATATAAAATCCACCTTTAGAGTTTGAACAAGGGAATTTTTAAAATATGCATATAGTACCCTTATTCTACCAGACAGCTCCAGCCAATGTCTTACACTCTGGATAGTATAATACATATACTGTCCCACACACTGTAGGATAAGCTTTTACTTTTGAAGTCATCATAGATTGAGATGAACAATAATTAGTGAAATAAAATTATTATTGCAATATAGAGTAATAAAAGCCACATGGATGGAGTCTCTATCCACATAAAATATTGTGTTATGATCTTTTTCCCGGTGATGATGTGAAATGAAGTAATGAGTACCTGTGTGATTAGATTACACAATAAAGGTTGCTTGCACACAAGCACAGTGATAGGAACATGACCAATGTGATAGAAGACATGGCTATTATAGTATTAATGGGTGGGCCATTCATATAGCATTGATGAACTGGGATAACTAGGATAACTCATGCCATTCAAGAATTATGGAACAAGTTATTATTGCCAGTCAGATGATACAGAATTTAAAACTTATGAATTGTTCATTTCTCTTTTTTTTTGTAAAAATTAGTGATTGACTGGAGGTAACCAGAAGTACATAAAGTAAAATTGCAGATAAAAAGGTATACAGGCATAATAAATAATTTACAGTCAATGGATTCTAGCTAAGTGTCTGTTTCTTATTAGGTGGCCAAAAAGTTTGGGTGAGAAACTTTTATAGCAGGAATAATTTCTTGTCACCATGTGTGGCACTGGATTTAATGATACTTTGCAGGAAGAGATTGTGCTGGAATGCTAAAACTCAGATTCTATCATTGTGTTTTAGTTTCAAGCTTATCTAACTTTTAACACAGTGTTGTTATCCACAGAGTCTAAATTCTGGAACTTCACAATCAAGTTAAAGAAATGACACACAAACAAAATATTCTTTCATAATGCTCTAAGTAAGCTTGCACTTTTCTGGTGGGCTGTATTCATAGCTATCCTTAGCTACTTGTAGCCCAGTAATTCAGAGCTAGCATATGCCTGAAAAATATACACTCAGATAAATTCCAGAAGACATGTAGAAAAAGATACTGAAGTTTTAGGCATTACTCATAGAGTACAAAACTTTCTTTAATCAGCTTTTATAAAAATTTAGACAAATATATGAAGTACTAAGAGAAAATAATCACAATGCTTTGCTGTGTCTTTTTTCATGACTGAAGATTATCAAATCAAGGGCTATGAGGTCATAGCTGGAGTAGTGCATTTTCAGGTTTATCTGAGAAATTTTGAGATGGCTTTATAATATTTTGGATTCTCTAAGCTTTTTCTTTTTCCTTCACTATACACTGATTTTTCTTCTTGCATTCAGAAGGATTCATTAGTGGGCTTGATCGGTATTTATGAAAGGCTATTATTTGTCTATCATAGACACTCCAGTTTCTAGGCATTTGCTAATTACAGAAAAAGATTAATGTCATACATGACTTGAATTTCACTAATTGAAGACACTGAGAGGAAAACATTGGCCATCTTTGCGGGGAATATCTAGGCTGGGAACATTAAGGCTATTCTTCTGCATATGCTAACTTCCTACCCAGCGAGGGGGTTACTCATCGTTACCTCTTGCCTTTAAAGTATCTATTTCTCTTAACCTTGAGATTAAATCATCAGTTGTCACATTCGTTGTTTGTTTGTCAAGACTGGTTGTTTCTGTGTAGGTTTAACCCCTGTCCTGGAACTCCTTCTGTAGAACAAGCTGGCCTCTGCTTCCAGAGTGCTTGGATTAATGGCCAGTCCCACCAGCGCCCAGCCATTTGTTCTTTTCTTAAAGATTACTATAATAAAAAGTTTTAAAATAATTATTCCATCTTATTGACCAGCTTAAGAACAGCATTAAAACATACTATACTATATGTTCTGTTGTGCATTCAAAAAAATTCTTTGTATAGCTGAATATAGTTTTTTTATTGTAATAGTTGAGTTTGATGAGAAAGTAGAGTCTCTCTAATATGCTAACTATGTATGCAATTGTATGAGTATTTTTATGGAGACATGTAAGATATCAAAAAGTTATATTTCCCTTTACTTTTAACATCATTGCAGCTAACTATTAGACTTTGTCTTTTTTCTGTTTCTTTCAAACAGAGATTACATCAGATTGATCTAAGCAAGCATTAAATGAATAATACCAGAAAATAAAATACTTTACCTAGTAGATTTTTGTTGTCTCTAATTTGATTTTTGGTTGTTTATTTGAGATAAGATATTATATGTATTTTAGGCTAACATCAAACCCACCGCACACCTACGTTGAGCTACAGCTCACACTGTTGCTGCCTGTCCCTCCCAAATGCAGTTGCCAGGGCAAGTCACTGGCTCTATTTAGGAAGGTTGAGTTAAAAATTCTCACAATGTGAGGCTGGAGAGATGGCTCAGCAGTGAAGAGCACTGACTGCTCTTCCAGAGGACCAGGGTGCAATTCCCAGCACCCACATGGCAGCTCACAACTGTCTGTATTTCCAGTTCCAGGCAAACAAATAAATTAATAAAGATATAAAGTGAAAAAAAAATTCTCACAATGTGCTGTTTCCACAACTAACATTAACCAAATCAGAAATGCTTCACTATATGAACTCATTTTATCTTTCAACATTTTATAGCCACCTGTCATTATTTGAATCATAGAGTTTATGAACACACAAATTTTTTTTGAAATATATATATATGGTAGAGATTAGTATCTCCCAAACAGTCTTAGTATAAAGTTTCTGCTGCCAGCTACTTTTCTTCACTTAGCTTTCAGGATTATTGTAACTATGCACCCTTTCACTTATTCTGCCTTTATCCCTATGTTAATGTGAGAAATTACTAAATGGATTTTTGCTTATTGTTGGTTTACTGAGAGTTCTTTTGATCTAATGTATAAAGGAAATTTTTCATTTTCACTCAAGTGCAAACCAAGACACTAAAATTAATATGTATCTGAAATAATAACATGGATTCTATTATATTATACATTTTTGTAATTTTTTATCTTTGTCTTTCTGCTAATTTAGTTTTGTTAGAAATTTTATTCAATGACCATCAGAAAATCATTAAAGACTTCAAAGCGGTATTAAATTTTAAGACTATGGGGATACCAACAAAGCCACTGACAGGTACTTTAGTATCCATTTCTCTCCCAATTGTCAGACAATCAAATGCATTTCCACCTTGTGAGACACAGCCAGCATCAATCACTGTGGCCTATCAAAACAGTCAATCTACATAATAGGAAAATGTAAAAATCCCAGGGCCAGAAGCAACTTTTTCTACATGAAAGCTGTAGAACATTTTGTTAACATATCACAGCAATGTCAGTGATGTGTTTGGCAAATACTAGAGAAACATTTGTTGTGTTCTGCCCTGTTTCCTAAATAAGATGGAAAATAGAGTTTGGGACCTTAAGCTTTTTGCCCAAATATTCCTGAAAGAAAATAATTAGATTTTCTTAAAACTCTCCTTTAAATGTCTCATTTGACAGAGTTTAAATCTACTATTTAAACAGGGTAGAATAAAATGCTATCTATAATATAATCCAAAATATAACTTTGTCATGGGACTTTTTTATATCCCCCAGTATTCCATGAGGGTCTCTGCTATCAGCCTGTGGGGCAGCTGGAACATGGCAGAACTTTCCAGTGGTAGACACTAAGAGAAAGTACTCTGCTCATTGAGTCCATGTAACTGAAGGTCACATAGGGGCTCCAGGTCATTTCTTTTTCTTCTCTAGCTTTCTATCCATGCTGATAAGCTGTTTCCTTTGACATTACAATTTCATGTTTCAGAGTGTTGAGGCATATTTACAAAAATACCAAGGCTAAGCACAGACTGTGAGCTAATCAGAAAACTAATTATTTTCTATCCCTGTCTCTGTGTCCCTCCATCTTTTTCCAACTCCCTTATCTATCTCTCACATATGGGAATCCTGGGAGGAGTTTACTATATATATATATATTTACATGTATATGTGTGTGTGCCTGTGTGTCTATGTATGTATATGTATGTGATATGTGGATACACTTATGTGGGAGTATGAGTAGAAGTTAAGCAAATAGAAATGACTCATGAGAAAGAAAAAAAAGGTTTCATGAAGGGTATGGGGGCAACAATAGAATATATATGCTGCAGAGTAGAAAATAAGGTATACTGGACACTGAGGCAGACAAGTGAGAAGAGGTAACAGGAGGATAGGGAGAGGAGAGAGCCATAGAAAATTTGGTACTTTGTATGCCAATTGAAAATTAAAATAAATAAAAGATAGTGAAACATTATATTGTTTTAAAATTAATTATTTCAGGTTTCTTTTTCTTTGACTACTACTTCTTCACAATAGCTGAATCATGATTTAGCCAATGCATCCTATTATAATTTGTGAATTATTTAGAAAACAAAAGTTCTAGTTAATATTTAACAAATAGATAATAAGACTCTTCAGTGCATGCTTGTTTGCCAGCTCTTTTTGAAACAAGGTATTAGTTGACCTTACAAAGTTCAGGTATGTATTTGGCTTAGACGTGATTACCTACCTCGTAACTAGTTTGGATTTTAAAGTAAACAAACTGTGTGAGGGGAAAACTGCAGTGGGAACAGTTCTTAAACTAATTGAGTTTTAGACTTTTAAGGTTAACACGCTTGCATCAGCAAAACCAAAAATGTCTAGTTCAATAAAATAGATGGCAGTGAATTTGTTTCAACAGGGTTCATAAATGCTTTCAAGGAATGGCAGTATGTTGAATCAAGGATGACAATTACTAAATAGATCTGATTTTCATATTACTACCACCATTTCATGTCAAACATAAGTCTCCTGTTTTACATTCATTTAAAACTTCTATGTAATAACTTACAGGATATGTGGAAGGCACTTTCTGTGGCAGACATATTTAAGGATGCAGAAGAAGATTCTGCTTCTACCTGCTTCATACCTTTCTGACCATGAAGGACTCTTCCTCTTGAACTAGAAACCAAAATACGTTCCTCACAAAGTCTGCAACTTGTCTGGTTGTTTAATCACAGCAACATAAAAATAACTGTCACAAAGTGATGACTTTATCAGCTCCCCAGCAAGGGCAGGAGGTACCAAGGTCCCAAGGTGGCTTAGTTCAGCATCCACTCCAAGCACATCCGGTTTCCTTACTCCAACATCAAGACTGGGTCAGGTGGGGAGCGGGAGGGGCAAAGGAGTTTGAACAAGGCATGCATGGATAAAAAATGTGACTTTATTAAAAAAAAAATAGACAGAAAGTCATTGCATCCAATCCAAGTTCAATTGTCCTATGAATCCAATTTTTAAGTTCTAAAAAATGAAATTACAATATAAATATATAATTTTCTCCTTCACTTTCCTCTCATCAAACCATTCTATTTATATTCTATATACTTGCTTTCACTTAAATCTTTAGACTCTTAGTATTTAATTGTTACGTGTGTGCATGTGTGCTTGTGTGTGTTTAAAAACATAAATGCGAACTGCTTAGTCTGTATATTATTACTTATATATTTTTTTGCAGAAAAAAAAGATGTATTGTATTGGATAACCAGTTGGTGTGCTCTTCCCTGAGGGAGTCTGTTTATCCTTCTCTCAGTTTCTTAGCTGCCTGTTGCTTAGTTGCCAGTGCTGCACAATTTGGAGCCCAGTTCCAGCGGATACATCCACAGCATATCTCCAGCATCTAAAACACAGGGACCATTACAGAGGAGTTGAAAGGCTTGTAAGTGCCAGAAGAGGGAGTTGGCAGTGACGTTGCGTGTTTTAGAAATGTCAGAAGCTACATGCATGAAGTCTTACCAACATGACTTCTATTATTTGAACTGAGCAAGCATGGCAACATTAGTTATGCTAAGGTAGTAAGGGAAAGCTAATAGAACTTTTACTTAAGAATCAAGGCCTGAGCAACATTTAATAAAACTTTTAACAAGGGCTCAGAAGGGAAACTGGGGCAGAGAACTATCCCCAGTGAGAACGTTTTAGATTCTTTTATGGCAAAAATTGTCTTTAGAGATTAAAGAAAATGATAATACAAAAACTGTAAGATGTTATGGCACTGAGTAAGAATAGAGAATAAAAACTTGAAATAGAGCAGAAAATGATCCCATGTCTCCTTTAAAGACCTTGGACTTCTGTGCCCAGATCTTTAGAACTGTTTGTTCTTCAGGATAAAGTGACAACTGGACCCAATGAAGAATGCAGGTACATGGTAAACATGGACAAGAGAAAGTTGCATTCTCCTCTGTTAGCTCTCTGCTATTCAGAGACCAGCAAGAAGACTGCTTTCTTTTTATAGGATTCCTCTTCTTTCCTTTGTTAAATTTAGCAATATTTGATGCTGAGGTTCTTCTTTTTTTTTTTTTTGAGTATTAACAACTGTGAATATATGAGTATAAATCAAGTAAATCTTCTTCCTTGGCAATGATATTATTATGTATAAACCACAAATAAACAAACAAGAAAAAACAAATCAAATTAAATGAAGCATAAAATCTAAAACATACATTAATAAAATGGTGCTAAAGAGCAAATCTGGCATTAGGTTACTCACCACTGTTTAAGAGCAGCCAATGTCTTGCTGCAGACCTGGGTTAATGAGTAGTATTTCCTATAGTAAAAAACAAATAAGTACTTTACAAATCCTTCTCTTTTTCCTTTTCTTCATTGTGGTGATATGTTACATATTTAATAAAACCTGAAATATTCGAGAGATCAACACACAATCAAAACCTAGGCAGACAGTTCAGGAGTTTCTTGATCCTTGAATACAAGGACAAACAATTAGGATTCAATGGCACACACCTTTAATCCCAGCACAGGGAAGCCTGGGAGTGGTGATCTATGACCTTAATTCCATAACTGCAGAGACAGAACTTTCTGTGTTTCTGTGAGTTCAAGGCTGCTACCAAATAGAGTAGCTCATGCCTTTAATCCTAACGTTGATGGGATAACCTGGCAAGAAGGGTATTTAAGGCCACATAGGAAACCAGCAGAGACAGAAGCGACCAGAAGCAAGGTTGAGGAAGTTGGAAGACAGCTGTGTGAGAATAGACTGTGGTGTTTCCTCTTTCTGATATTTCAGTCTTTCCCTGATATTTGGCTCTTAGTCTCTTTTTTAACATTCCGAATTCTTGCTACACTTCAAGAAAGAAAACCTTGAACCCCTGGGGGGAAAAAAACATCAAATACCATCACATATACATCACAAGTAGAGACACACATCTGGATGTGGAGAAGAAAAACTATTAACTGACAGCTGGGGAAATCTACATGGGCTACACTAAGCCCTGTGAATGTGGATGAAATTTGAATAGGGTGGGCAGTTTGTGGAGCCTCTGGCAGTAAGACCAGAATTTATTCCCAGTGCAAGAACTGTCTTCTCACAGCCCATTTCCTACAGAGGAACACCTCACTCAGTCTTGATACTTGGAGGAGGGGTTTGGTCTTACCTCAACTGGATATGTCAGACTGGATTGACTTTTCCAGGATTCTGACTCTTTCTGATGAATAGCTGGGGGAATGAGGTAGGGGGAAGCTGTGGAGGGCAGGGAAAGGAGAAGGAGGAGAAGCAGTGGTGGGTATGTTAAAACTTTGAAAAAGACTGCTTAAGAAAATTAAGCAAAATTAAAATAAATAAGTAAATACATAAATAAAAAGTAAAGTGCTATATCTCAGGAAAGGAAAGAAAAGCAATTGTGTACACACAGTTAGAACTCTCTGAAACTAAAAGAAAAGATTCTGTCTATGAGACCCAGGACTGAATTGAAACCTCAATAGAACAATTCTTCAACCACTAGAAGTGTATGTGTGTGAGCGTGTATATGTGATTTTTGTGTGTGGTATGTCTGTGTGTATTATGTGAGTGTGTGTGTACCTGCTGCATGTGTGTTTGTGCGTACATTGTGTGTGTGTGTGTGTGTGTGTGTGTGTGTGTGTATTAGAGACAGTGTCTTATTATGCAGCCTCAAGTTACCTGGTCTTCACTATAGGCAAGTCTGTCCTCCAACACAGCATTCCTCCTGGCCCTGCTTTTAAGTGCAGTATATTTGAAGAGGCTTTGCACACTGAGTTCATTTCAGCTTCTCCAAGATTTTATATATCTAATTTTAAAATTTATTTTTTTATACCAACCACAATTTACCCTCCCTCTTTTCCTACCATTTATTCCTTTCCCTCATCTACTTCCTGCACCCCTACCCAATCTACTCCTCAGAAAGTTAAGATCTTCCATAGGAATCAGCACAATATGGCACATCAAATTGAGTCAATCTTCTTCACCTCTGCATCTAAGCTGAGCAAGGAATCCAACCATAAGCATTAGGTTCCAAAAAGCCAGCTCATGTACCAGGGACAGATCTGGCTCACATTGCATACATCCCCACAAACAGACCAAGCTGCACAACTGTAACTTACATGCAGAGATTATAGGTCAGTCTCATGCATGATCCCTACCTGTCAATATAAAGTACCTGAACTCCCATGAGGGCAGGTCAGCTGTCATGGATTTCCCCATCATAGTCTTTACCCTCCCTGCCTTGTTCTTTTCCTCGCTCTTTTCAACTGGACTCTCAGAGCTTAGCCAAGTGCCTGGCTGTGAATCTCAGCATCTGCTTTCATTAGGTACTGGATGAAGGTTCTAAAAGGACAATTAGGGCAGTCACAAATCTGATTAGAGGAGGCCAGCTCATGTACCTTCTCCACTATTGCTAGGAGGTTTAGCTGGGGTCATCTTTATGAATATCACCAGTTTCCCTAGCATCAGGTTTCTTCCTAACCCCATAATGTCATCCTCTATGAAGATATCTCTTTCCTTGTTCTTCTCTGTCCCTTCCTCAGCTCAACCATCCCGATCCTCCATGTTCACATCCCCTACTCCCTCCCCTCCATCCCCTACTCCCAGTTTGCCCAGGATACTTCATTTATTTCCCTTCCCAAGGTGATCCATACATCCCCCTTACGGTTCTTCTTGTAAAGTACCTTTTCTGGGCTGTAGGTTATAGCCTGGTTATATTTATGTTATTTGTGACTATTGTAAAAGATGTTGTTTCAGTTTATCATTTGTATATAGGAGTGTTATTGATTTCTTTAGTTAATCTTGTATTCTTCCTCATTACTGAAGGTGTTATCAGCTACAGGAATTATCTGGTAGAATTTTGAGCTCACTGATGTGTAATATCATATATTCTGAAATTAGCAAAAGTTCAACTTCTTCCTTTTTTGCCTTTTCATAATTTATTTATTTTATAGAATAAAGTTTTATCCACAAATCCCTTTCTTCCAACTCTTTTTCCCCTCCCAAACCCTCTCAGCCAGCCTTCAGCTTCCCATCCCCTCCCCAGAAAAAGCAAGAGGTCCCAAGGTGGATGAGCTCATCATCCACTCCAGGCAAGTCTGATTTTCTCATCCTAATATCAAGACATGGTTACGTGTTCCTCTGAAAAGAATGGGCTTCAAGGTGCCAGTCCATGTACATAAACACAGTCTGAACCCTCCTCTTGAGTATCTGCATACTGCCCATTTCAGTGGACAGTTGCCTGTCCTAGGTGGGCAACTGTCCACTTTTTCTGATGACTCCTTGGTGGCTGTTCTTGGTTCAGTGAGCTCCCCAGAGCTCCAGCCAGCCATTACTGTGAGAATTTCCTCATTGTCTCTATCCCCTTGCTCATATACAGTCTCCTCACCTACTATCAACTGGGCCAGGGACTCTGCCCAGTGCTCAACCATATATCCCGGCCTCTACCTCTATTCATTGTTGGACATAAGTTCTGTGATGACACTTAGGGTGGCTATTCATTTGGGAAAGTCTTGTTAGGTAACACCTCCACTATTGGTTAGAGACTTAGCCAAGGACATCCTGTGAGTTCTTGGAGGTTTTCCTAGTACCTGATCTTTTTCCAACC
Organism: Sigmodon hispidus; assembly: GCA_004025045.1. NCBI lineage: Eukaryota > Metazoa > Chordata > Mammalia > Rodentia > Cricetidae > Sigmodon > Sigmodon hispidus. The sequence continues at coordinate 15,394 of PVIH01021090.1, read as the reverse complement.
CCTCATTGGCTTCCTCTATTAAGATCTCTATCTCTTTCGTTACCTGTCCCTCCTTGTTGTTCCTCTCAGGATTTGTTCTCACCTCTTCTTGGTTGCAACCCCTTATGCTCACATTTAGCGAAAGAGATTTCTCTATTTTCTCTTCCTAGAAGATTCTCTGGATGTCACTTTTAAGTTCCTTAAGATCCCGAGCTGTTCAGTGTTTGTGGTTTGCTGGTTGGTGTTTTTTGCTTTTTGTCTAAAGTCCATTAATGGGGGAGTACATAACTGCTTATCTTTCTAGGTTTGTGATGCCTCACTCAGGAGAGATATTCTCCAAATACATTCATTTGCTTAGAATTTTTGGATGTCATTTTTTTTTTACTGCAGTGCAATACTCCATTGTGTAGATGTACCACAATATGTTAATCCATTCTTGAGTTGAGAGGCATCTAGGTTGTTTCCAGGTTCTTCATATTATGAATAATTCTACTATGAACATAGTTAAGCTAATGCTTTTGGGGTGCAAATGTGTGGGGTTTGGGTATATGCCCATTATTTCTTTCCCAGTTTTATTTCTGTCCTGGTATGCCCATTATTTCTTTCCCAGTTTTCTGAGAAACCACTATACTGCATTCCAGAGTGGCTGAACAAGTTTACACTCCCACCAACAAAACAGGAGTATTCCCTTTGCTCCATATCCTCTCCAGTATAGGCTGTCATCTTTGTTTTTAATCTTAGGCATTCTGACAAGTGTGAGGTGGTATCTCAAAGTTGTTTTGATTTGCATTTATCTGATTGTGAAAGATGGTGAGCAATTTTTCAAATGCCTTTCAGCCATTTGTAATTCTGCTGAGAATTTCATTTTTAATTTTGAACTCCATCTTTTAATTGCATTATTTAGGGTTTTCTGCTCTAGTTTCCTGAATTCTATATATATTTTAGAAATCAGTCCTCTGTCAGTTGTAGGGTTAATGAAATCTTTTTTCATTCTGTAGGTTCTCATTTTATCTTATTGATTGTATCTTTGGCCTTACAGAAGCTTCTCAGTTTCAGGAGGTCCCACTTATTGATTGTTGTTCTTAGTGTCTGTGCTATAGGTATTATATTTAGGAAGTGGTCACCTGTGGCAATGCGTTACAGGGTATGTACCACTCTCCTTTCTATCAAGTTCAGTGTAGCTGGGTTGATGTGGATGTCTTTGATCCACTTGGATTTATGTTTTATGCAGGGTGATAGGTTTGGGTCTATTGCATTCTTCACATACTACCATCCAGTTATACCAAAACCATTTGTTAAAGATACTATTTTTTTTTCCATTGAAAGTTTTTGTCCTTGTTGTCAAAAATCAGGTGTTCATAGTTAAGTGGGTTAATGCTGGGGTCTTCAATTTGATTCCATTGATTCACAAGTTTGTTTGTATCGAAGTACCAGGCTGTTTTTAATACTGTAGTTCTATTGTATAGCTTGAAGTCAGGGATGATGATGCTTCCTGAGTATTTTTGTTTGAGCAAAATTGTTTTGGCAATCCTGACTTTTCTATTATTCTAAATAAAACTGTATTGTTTTTTTCAAGGTTTGTAAAAAAAAATTGTGTTGGAATTTTGATGGGGTTTACATTGGATTTATAGACTGCATTTGGTAAGATTGCCATTTTTACTATGTTGATCCTACCAATCCAGGAGCATGGGGGATATTTCCATTTTCTGTTATCTTCCTCATTTTCTTTCTTCAGTGATTTAAAGTTTTTGTCAGTCTGTTATTTCTTTGGTTACAGTTACACCAAAGTATTTCACACTATTTGCAGCTATTATAAAGGGTGATGTTTCCCTTATTTCTTTTTCAGCCCTTTTATCTTTAGTGTAGAGGGAGAATATTAATACTTTTGAGTTAATCTTGCATCCTGCTACATTACTGAAGGTGGTTATTATCTACAAGACTTCCTTGGTAGAATTGTGCTGGTCATTTATGTATACAATCATATCATCTGCAAAAAGAGACAGTTTCACTTCTTCATTTCCAATTTATATCCCCTTAATCTTCTTTTATTCTCTTAAGACCTTAGCTTAAACTTTGAGAACTATATTGAATAGATAAGAGAAGCAGGGACAGGCTTGTTTTCTTCCTGATTTTAGTGGGATTTCTTTTGAGTTTTTCTCCATTTTGTTTGATGTTCACAGTCAGCTTGTTGTATATCACCTTTATTATATTATATTTATGTATTTTCCCTGTATTCCTGATCTCTCTAGGACTTTTAACATACAGAAGTGTCAGACTCTTTCAACATCTAGGGAGAGTTCTCCCCTTTGGTTTGTTTATGTGATGGATGACATTTACAGTTTTTCATATGTTGAACCATCCCTGCATTTCTGAGATGAAGCTTACTTGATCATGATGGATGCCTTTTTTTTTTTTACATGTTTTTGTGTTCAGTTTGCCAGAATTTTGTTCAGTATTTTTGCATCAATATTCATGAGGGATATTGTTCTCTTTTTTCAATGCATCTTTGAGTGGTTTAGGTTTTAGGGTGATTGTGGCCTCAAAAAAATAGTTTGGCAGTGTTTCTTCAGTTTCTACTGTGTGGAATAATTTGTTGAGTAATGGTATTACTTTTTCTTTGAATGTCTGGAAGAATTCTGCACTGAAATCATCTGGTCTTGGGCTCTTTTTATTTAGGAGACTTTTAGTAAGGACTTTATTTTTGGGGGGAGTTATAGGTCTGTTTAGGTCTTTAGTATGATCTTGATTTAATTTTTGTAATTGGTACCTGTCAAGAAAGCTCCACATTTCTTTTAGGTTTTCCATTTTTGTGGAATATAGATTTGCAAATATGACCTGTTAATTCTCAGGATTTCTTGTGTGTCTGTTGTTTCTTTCTTTTCATTTCTGACTGTTAATTTGGAAACTCTCTCTCTATGCCTTTCAGTTCATTTGGAAATGTGTGTCTATCTTATTGACTTTCTCAAAGAACCAACTCTTTGATTCATTGATTCTGTGTATTGTTCTCCTTGTTTCAGTTGTACTCATTTCAGCACTAAGATTGATTATTTCCTGCCTTCTATTTCTTCTAGGTGAGTTTGCTTCTAATTCTAATGCCTTAAACTGTGCTGTTAGGTCTGTTCTTTGAGATTTCTCTAGGTTTTTCATATAGGCATCTAGTCTTTGGAATTTTCCTCTTAAAACTGCTTTACTTTTATTCTGTAAGTTTGGGTACTTTGTGAATTCATTTTCATTAAATTCAAGGAAGTCCTTGATTATTTTCTTAACTTTTTCCTTGACCCAATTGGTTCAATTTAGAAACATTCAGTTTCCATGTGTTTTGAGGTTTTCTGTGATTTTTGTGGTTGTTAAATTCTAACTTTAGACTATACTGGTCTGATATGATACAAGGGATTACTCTCATTTTCTGTATCTACTAATATTTGCTTTATGACCTAGTATGTGATCAGTTTTGGAGAGGGTTCCATGTTTTGCTGAGAAATATGTATATACCTATGTGTTTTGGTGAAAGCTTCTGTAAATATCTATTAACCCCATTTGCCTCATAACATCTGTTAGACCTCTTATTTCTCCTTTCAGTCTCTGTCTCTTTGACCTGTCCAAAGGTAAAATTAGGGTATTGATGTCTCCCACTATTGGAATGTGACATTTGCTAAGGTGTTTAAGCTTTAGCTGTGTTTCTTTTACATATGTAGGTGCCCTTATATTAGGGGCATAAATATTCAGGATTGAGATCTCATCATGATTGATTTTTCCTGAGATAAACTCTTGATTGAGTTTGTTTAAAGTCTATTTTGTTAGATATTAGGATGCCTATGCCATCTTGCTTCTTGTGGCCGTTTGATTGAAAATTCTTTTCCCAACCACTTACTCTAGTCCTGTGTCTGTCTTTGATGTTGAGGTATGTTTTTTGTACGTAGCAGGAGAATTCTGTTTTTGTATCCATTGTGTTAGGATGTGTCTTTTATATGCAAATTGAATCCATTGATATTAAGGAACATTAATGACCACTAATCGTTATTTTCTTTTATTTTTGGTGATATTTTGTGTGTATTTCCTTTCTGTGAGCTTATGAATTATCTTTGGTTTCATGGGTGTATCCATATTCCTTAGGTTGGGGTTTTCTCTGTTGTGCTTTCTGTAGGACCAGATTGGTGGATAGGTATTGTTTAAATCTGATTTTTGTCTTGAAATATCTTATTTACTACATTTATGGTAATTGAGAGTTTTGCTGGGTAGGATCAGAGCTTGTGTGTCTCCACTCTGCTCTGGACACTGCGTTTGCATGGTCTCTTACTCTGCCCTGAACATGGGGCCTGCACAATCTGAACATGTCTGTGTGTGATGCAGCAGGTTGCTTTGGTTTGGCCATGGGATGTCCTTCCTTCTGTGTGTTTCTGGAGATTTCTGGGGGTGGGGAGCCTTTCAGCTTTATTTGGTTTATTGTCAGGCTGAGTGTGGGCAGAGCTGGAGCTCTGTTCTCAGCTTTGGAGAGGAGGACTCTGGGTGTCCTAGGAACTGGAATGTGCTCACCCCTTACTCTGCTCTGGACACAAAGTCTACAAACTTCTTCCTTTTTAATTTGTATTAATTTGATATTCATTTATTATCTTATTACTCTAGTCAAAATTTTCAGTAGTGTGTTGACTAGATATGGGAAGAGTAGACAGTCTTGTCTTGTCCTTGATAGTGGAATCACTTTTAGTTGTTGCCCATTTAATTTAATGTTGGATGTTGACTTTCTGTGTATTTCTTTAATTATATTTGGGTATATTTATTCTATTTCTCATCTCTCCAAGACCTTTATCATTTAGAAGTGTTGAAATTTATCAATAGCTTTCTCAGTGTCTAATGAGATTATATTTTTTTCTGTCAGTTTTTTAATATATTGGATATAAAATTAAGAGATTTTTCTTGTGTTGAATCATTTCTACATTTTTGTGATAAAACCTACTTGATGATCGTGGATTTTTTTTAATGTGTTGTTGGATTTTGTTACCAAATTTATAGAGTATTTTTGCATCAGTGTTCAAATGGAAGATTGGTTGGTAATCTTTTTCCTTGTTACAACTTTGTGTGTTGTTTGGATATCAGTGTTACTCCATCTCTTTATGAAAAGAATTTGGCAGTGTTTCATTTCTTCTACTTCTATTGTGTGGAACAATTTGAGTAATATTTCCCTTGGAATTTTTTTGGGGGGACTTTTAATTACTGCTTCTAAATGCTTTGGGGTTATAAGTCTATTTATATTGGTTATCTTGATTTCATTTAGTTAAATAGTACATATTCTGAAAATTGTCCATTTCTTTTTTGGGGGGGAGTATAGGTTTTGAAGTTCAGACTAATGATTCTCTAGATTTCCTCAGTGGCTGTTGCTATGTGCCCCTTTTCTTTTCTGTTTTTTTTTTTTTAATTGGAATATTTCCTTTATTACTTTTGCTTAGTTTGTATAAGGGTTTCTTTATCTTGTTCGTTTTCTCAATAAGCCAGTTCTTTGTTTTACTGATTTTTTTGTATTGTTCTCTGTTTTTAGTTTATTGATTTCAGCCCTTAGTCTGATTATTTCCTGTCTTCTCCTTTTTTTTTTTTTTCAGAGTTTAGGAGTTTTAATTTGTCCTAAAGTTACAGAAGCAACAAACATGATAAAAAAATTTTTGAAACCCCCAATCGGGAAAAAAACTTGTAGGAAAAAATATCTCTTGAAATGTCCTTAAAAGGCTCTGTCATTTATCAGGTAACAGTGTAAAATCCCTCATTCTAGGTGAGCTTTCTTTTCTTTTTCTTTAGCTTCCAGCTATGCTTTTTAATTGCTACCATGAGATTTCTCCAAATTTTTTTTGTTGGTACTTTGTGCTATGAAATTTCCACTTAGCACTACCTTCACAGTGTCTTATAAGTTTGTGTATGATGTAGATTCATTTTCATTAAAGGATAGAAAGTCTTTAATTTTTCTATTTCCTTTCTGATCTAGTCCTGATTCAGTTGAGCGTTGTTTAGTTTCCATGAGTTTGTAGGCTTTCTGATATTTATGTTGATGATAACTAACTTTAAGCCACAAAGATCTGATAAAATACAGAGGATTATTTCATCTCTTTTCTATTTGTTGAGATTTGCTTTGTGACTAGGTTTGTGATCAGTTTTATAAAGGGTTACATGATGTGCTGAAAAGAAGATATATTCTTTTATGTTTTAGTGAAATGTTCTATAGATTTATATTAGGTCCATTTGAATCATAACATTTGTTATTTCCTTATTTCTATGTTCAGTTTCTGCCTGGAAGTCCTGTCCACTGGAGAAATTGGGGTGTTGAAGTCTCACACTATTAGTATGTGGGGTTTGATGTGTAATCTAAGATAGAAATACTTTATTTCTTTTTTAAAAATGTAGATGTCCTTGTTTTTTGTGTATAAATGTGCAGAATTGAAAGTTCATCTTGATAGATTTTTTTCCTGTGATGAATATGAAACGTCCTTCCCCATCTCTTCTGATTAATTTTAGCTTAAAATCTGTTTTTTAGTGAAAAAATATACATTTTACTCATAACTTTGTATATTCATGAATACTTGTTTACAGTTGAGGGTATGAAAACTTTCTATTGACATTTCTGTACAAATATTAAAAGAAAACATTTTTATGCCATCTAACTTCTGAAGTTATTTGATTGAAAATTCTTTTCCTAACTTTTTACTATGAGGTGATATTGTTCTTCCAAGTTGAAGTGTGTTTCTTGAATGCCACAGGAGGATGAATCCCTTTTTCATATCAATTCTGCTAGCCTATATCTTTTTATGGCCAAATTTGTTACATTAATATTGAAATATTTATGACAAGTATTGGTAATTCCTCTTATTTATTTATTTTTTTGGTGGTAATAGTGTGTGTGTATTTTCCTTCCTTGGGATTTGCTGGTGTGAGATTATCTATGTCCATGTTTTCATGGAAGCAGCTAACTTTACTGAGTTTTAATTTTTCTTCTTCTACTTTCTATAGGGTTCAATTTGTGCATGAGTATTGTTTAAATCTGGTTTTGTCATAAAAAATCTTGTTTTCTTCATCTACACTGATGAAAAGTTTTCATGGGTATAGTAGTCTTAACTTCTACCAGTGGTCCCTTAATGTCTCCAGAACATCTAGCTGTTCAGGATCTTCTGGCTTTCAGAATTTTCATTGTAAATTTGGATAAAATTCTGATGGGATATCTTTATATGTTCCTTGGCTTTTTTCTTTGGAGCTCTTAGTATTCTGCTATTATTATTATTATCATTATATTATCATCATCATCATCATTATTATTATTATTATTATTATTACTATTGTGTGGAAGGCAAGGGAACTTTTGTGGGATGAGAAGTGTATTTGGTGTTCTTTTAGCTTCTTTTGTCTTCAAAGATGTATGTATCTTTAGTCTGGGGAAAAACTCATGATTTTTGTTGAATATATTTTTTGTGGCTTTGAGCTGAAATTCTTTTCTTTCTTCTGTTATTATTATTCTTAGATTTGATGTTTTCTCAGTGTCCCAGATTTTCTGGACATGTTATGTTAAGAATATTTTGGAATTTATGTTTTCTTTGACCAATAAAACTAGTTCTCCTATTGTATCTTTAACATCTGAGATTCTCTCTTCTATCTCTTCTATTCTGTTGGTTATGATTCCATGTGTAGCTCCTGTTTGTTTACCTAGACTTTCTATATTCAGAATTTCCTCTGTTTGTGTTTTCTTTATTCTATTTCATTTTGCAGTTCTTGCCCTGTTTCTTTTACCTGTTTGATTCTTTTTTCTTGCCTTTCCTTAAAGTATTTCTTATGTTTTTTGTTTGTTTGTTTGTTTGTCTTACCTTGATTTCTTTAAAGATATTTTTTGTTTCCTGTTTAAGGACTTCTATTATCTTCATAAAGTTAATTTTAAAGTCATTTTCTTTTGCTTCATTTGCATTGGTATGTTTAGGTCTCGCTGTTATAGATCCCTATGTTCTGGTGGTGCCACATTGCTTTCAATGTTGTTGAAATTATTCTTACACTGCCATTTATCCACCTGGACTTGAGATAATTATAGATACAGGTTTTAGTTTTTGTGATGTCTTTGTTGGATGTGGCTTTTTTTTCCTTATTATCTGTTTCCTTTCTTGTCTTTTGGCTTGAATGGCCAAGGGTTCTGATGATTGACAGCTTATCAGGTCCAAAAGATTTATCTCAGTCAAGGTTTGTGGGGTGGTGTATCTAGATTCAGCGTTTTGTCTACTTCATCTGGCTGGTGTGGACTTTATTGTGCCTCTAGGATCTGCTTTTCTAACTGGTGTAGATTGTGCATATGCCTATGGAGTTGGTTCTTCTAACTGGTATAGGGCTTGCCTGGGCTTGTCTTCCAAATGGTATGTATGTGGCACTTATGCCTATAGGGTCTGTTGATGTTCCTAGAAAGGGCTGGTTATAGGGAGGTTTCTCTTCTTCCAATTGGTACAGGTGGTACTTGTGCCAAAATGGGCTAATGATGTTGGAGGATTGTGGTGGAATGTTCTCTGTACGATATAAATAAATGTTTGGACCCATGCAGGGCACCGTAGAATGGGTGGAGAATCAGAGGCAGCCAGGTAGGAAGAAGGGGTGGAGTTTACTAGTCGCTATCTGTCCCCCGAAGAAGAAGCATGTAGGAATTCAGGTGAGCCACGGGCTGCAAGCCACATGGTGGGTAGATTCATGGAAATGGGTTGATTTAAGAAAAAAGAGCTAGCTAGTAATGTGCTTAAGATATGGGCCAAACAGTGTAAAGTATATAAGCGTGTGATTCATTTCTTTTGGGGGACAAAAGCTGCGTGCGTGTGAACCGGCGCCACATGTGCGCCAGGTCATAAATCTCCGGACCCAAACAGGCCGGGAAAAACATACTACAACAGAGGATAGGTGGCAGGGGAGGATGAGGTATTTGATGGGTTTTAGAGGTAGAATGAGTCTTACATGTTACAGAATCTATTGGGTGACTACAGTGATATAGTGGCCTTCCAAGAGTTCTTTTACCTGCTAGCTGGTAGCTGGGACTGAGATAAGATTAAGGTATGGGATGAGTCTTGGGATTTAGGGCCCAGAGACTGGGGCAGTTTAGCTAGAAGACCAGTCATTCATGTCTTCTTCCAATTGATTCAGGTGGTGCTTGTGCAGTTAGGGGCTTCTGATGTTGGGTGAATGGCTGGCCAGAGAGAGGACTTCAGTGGACCTGAGCAGCAAAGTGGGTCTTGTAAATTACAGAGTTCAGTGGGTTGTGGCGGTGGTGGAGCAGCCTGAAGGATTTACTTGCTGGCTAGCTTTGGAGCTGAGATAGGAGGGGCAGAAGATTGTATCAAACATCTTTGCCATGAATACCTAGAAACAATTTTAGGCTCTTTGTCCTGCATTTAGACAAGTACAGCAATTTATTCTAGAAATTATTGTGAGTAGATCTTTAAGACTGTGTCACATTCTTAATCAGATAGGACCAAAATAAGGAGTGAAAAACAACTGAGTTATTTTAGTTTAGAATATTAGAAACCTTAATACTAATGTTTCAAATCTAACAAATCAATGTCCAGGAAGTTAGTTACACTTTCCTATTTGGCTGCCCCCAAAGGAAATTATTTAATAAGTAGAATTAATCTTATAAATTATGAAACAAAAGGTTCAGAGTTTTAGTTCTTGTTTTGATTATCTCGTTAATTTTTATAGAAATGGACTTCAGTTAATAAAGAAGCATGAAGTGAAAAACAAGGTGGCGCCAAGTCTGAAGCACAGTAAATGAGGTGAAATTAGCTGCAGAAACAGGCATCAGAGCTGGTAAACAAAGTCTTAAAAGGGACTGTGATTATTATGTCTAGTGATGTGAGATTCTATTAAAAATTAATTACAACATTGTAATAATAAAGTAAAACTTAACATAAAATGATATATGTCATTCAATATTGAGGATCAGTTGAAGAGAAGTAAAGAAATATGAGTAAATGGAAATTAAATTGAAAAACAAGTGGATATACAGAAAGAATACAGAGAGAAACTGTTCATATTACTGAACCTTAGAAAAAGGGAAAATGAAATGTACAAAGAAATGTGTGAGAACATTTTTCCTGAAAGATTCTAAAATGAATAAAGGAGCTCAAACTTTAATTTCAAGAAACACTGTAAATATAGAGTAAAATTAAAACAAGGAGAATCATACTTAACAGCTTCATAATAAAGCTCTTTTTCTTTTAAATTTCATACTGTTTGGTTTATGTCTCTGGTACATGGCTAGCTATCTCTTTCACCTTAATTCAAACCATTTCTAGTAATCTACCTGTCACATGACCCATGGACAATGGCCTGTAGCTCCCCTTACATGTTTCTTCTTTGGGGCTGGATGGAGACTGACTCTGCCCTCTTTCTTCTGTCTGTCTCTACTCTGATTGCTCCACTCACCTCTGTGGTGCTCTACACAGACCAAAACAGCTTTTTATATACAGAATCAGATACAGAAAAATGTCAGAACAGTCCCACCACATTACCTGTTTTCTGTCTAATCAAAAAAGGAGACTTCAATTTTCAGGTAGCAAAATTACATATAACAGAACAGGTATTAAACAAGAATTACAGTTACAATATATAGTCTATCTGTATTAACAAAATTAAAGAAAATATTCTATTATCTCACTTATCCTTTTGAGTCAAAAGCTTTGTATCTAATATACCTTTTAAATAACTAAGAAAATTTATAGCTATAATTATTAAACCTTCAGTCACATCAAAGACCACAGAAGGATGTAATATTACTCAAATAAACAGGAAGTATAAGCTACTTCCAGCATCTGTTAACAACAGAGATGACACCTGTCTACCTGGACAGTCACCCAAAGTTCCTTTGTAACATTGGAGCATCATCATCAGCTTATATGGCTCAAAGTCTCTGGCATACCTGTCAGTGATGCAGGTAATATGGCACAGTCTGTCAGTTGCTTCTCCTTGTGTCCTGAAGGATGCCTGGCAATTTTCCCTGAAAAGCAGTAACCTGCAAGACCATCTCAGCTTGTTCTGCCAAAGTTCAGAGGTTACTTCTCTATGGAACCTGCTTGTCCAGTTTATACAGCAAACTATCAACTGAAACTAGAACAGTTTCTTGTCCATTGGCTAATTGTTGCCACAAAGCAAATTCCACATGAAGTTTCTTCAATGTTCATGACTCACTCGCATACATCGGTGCTGCCAGCAGCAGACCTGTCTGACTGTCCAGAAAATTCTAAGTTCTTAAAATATTTCAAATGTTGCCGATATGAAAAACCTAGAGAAATCCCACACTAGAGACCTAACAGTGCAGCTTAAAGCCTTAGAACAATTAGAAGCCAAATCACCTAGAAGGAGTAGACAGCAGGAAATAATCAAACTAAGAGCTGGAATCAATACAATTGAAACAAAAAGAACAATACAAAGAATCAACGAATCTAAGAGTTAGTTCTTTGAGAAAGTTAACAAGATAGAAAAGCCCTTAGCCAAGCTAATCAAAAAACAAAGAGAGAGTGTGCAAATCAACAAAATTAGAAATGAAAAGGGGGACATAGCAACAGACCCCCAGGGAATACAGAGAATTATCAGATCATATTTTGAAAATCTGTATTCCACAAAAATGGAAAACCTAGAAGAAATGGAAAGCTTTCTGGACAGGTATCATCTACCAAAATTAAATGAAGGTCAGATTAATTACCTAAACAGACATATAAGCCTTAAGGAAATTGAAGCTGTCATTAAAAACCTCCCCAAAATAAAAGCCCTGGTCCAGATGGCTTCAGTGCCTGAATTCTACCAGACATTCAAAGAAGAATTACTACTGTTACTCCTCAAACTATTTCACACAGTAGAAACTGAAGGAATATTGCCAAATTCCTTTTATGAGGCCACAATTACCCTAATACTCAAGCCACTCAAAGACACAACAAAGAAGAATTACAGACCAATTTCCCTCATGAATATTGATGCGAAAGTTTTCAACAAAATTTTGGCATACCATATACAACATGTATAAAAGATATCATCCACCACAACCAAGTAGGCTTCATCCCAGAAATGCAGGGATAGTTTAAAATATGAAAAACTGTAAATGTTATCCATCATATAAACAAACTAAAAGAACAAAACCACATGATCATATCTTAAGATGCGGAAAAAGCCTTTGACAAAATCCAACATTTCTTTATGATTAAAGCCCTGGAGAGATCAGGAATACAGGGAGAATACCTAAATATAAAAAAGGTGATTTACAAGAAGCTGACAGCCAGTATCAAACTTAATGGAGAAAAACTCTAAGCAATCTCACTAAAGTCAGGAACTACACAAGGATGTCCTCTCTTCCCTTATCTATTCAATATAGTTCACAAAATTTTAGCTAAAGCAATAAGGGAACAAAAAGAGATTATGAGGATACAAATTGGAAAAGAAGAAGTGAAGCTATCTCTATTTGCAGATGATATGATTGTATACATAAATGACCCACAAAATTCTTCCAAGAAACTGCTACAGCTGATAAACACCTTCATCAATATAGCAGGATACAAGATTAACTCAAAGAAATCAGTAGCCTTTCTATACACTAAAGATAGAAGAGCTGAAAAAGAAATAAGGAAAACATTACCCTTCATAATAGTTGCAAATAGTATTAAATATATCGGAGTAACTATAACCAAAGAAGTAACAGACCTATTTTACAAAAATTTTAAATCACTGAAGAAAGAAATTGAAGAGGTTATCAGAAAATGGAAAGCTCTCCCATGTTCTTGGATTGGTAGGATCAACATAGTAAAAATGGCAATTCTACCAAAGGCAATCTACAGATTCAAAGAACGGCCCATCAAAATCCCAACACAATATTTTTTGGACCTTGAAAGAACAATACTCAATTTCATTTGGAATAACAGGAAAGCCAGGATTGCCAAAACAATTTTACTCAACAAAAGAACCTCAGGAGGTATCACCATCCCAGACTTCAAGCTATACTATAGAGCTACAGTAATAAAAACAACCTGGTACTTGCATAAAAACAGACTTGTGGACCAATGGAATAGAATTGAGGATCCAGACATTAACCCAAAAACTTATGAGCACCTGATTTTTGACAAAGAGGTTCAAAACACAACTGGAAAAAAGACAGTATATTTAACAAATGGTGTTGGCATAGCTGGGTGGAAGTGTGTAGAAAAATGCAAATAGACCCGAGCCTGGCACCAAGCACAAAACTCAAATCCAAGTGGATCAAAGACCTCAACTTAAACCCCACTTTGAACTTGATAGAAAAGAAAGTGGGAAATACACTTCTACGAATTGGCACAGGCGACCACTTTCTAAATATAACACCAGTGGCACAGACACTAAGACCAACAATCAATAAATGGGATCTCATGAAGATAGGAAACTTCTGCAAAGCCAAGAACACTGTCAAGAGGACAAAATGACAGCCTACAGAATGGGAAAAGATTTTCACCAACCCTACAAGTGATAGAGGACTGATCTCTAAGATATATAAAGAGCTCAAGAATCTAGAGCACAAAACCTTGAATAACCCAATCAAAAAATGGAGTACAGATCTAAAAAGGGAATTCTCAGCAGAGGAACTATGAATGCCTGAAAGGCACCTGAAAAAGTGCTCATCATCTTTAGCCATCAGAGAAATGTAAATCAAAGCAACTTTGAGATACCACCTAACACCTGTTAGATTGGCTAAGATAAAAGTCACAAGTGACAGCCTATGTTGGAGAGGATGCAGGCCAAGGGGAACACTCCTCCATTGTTGATGGAAGTGTAAACTTGTTCAGCCACTTTGGAATGCAATATGGCAGTTTCTCAGAAAATTGAGAATCAATCTCCCCAAGGACCCAGCAATACCACTTCTGGGTGTATACCCAAAAGAGGCACATTCACATTCCAAAGGTATTAGATCAACTATGTTCATAGCAGCATTATTTGTAACATCAAGAAATTGGAAACAACCTAGATGTCCCTCATCTGAAGAATGGATTAACAAACTGTGGTACATCTACACAATGGATTACTACTCAGTAGTAAGAAAAAATGATATCCTAAAATTCACAGGCAAATGGATGGATTTGGAGAATATCCTCCTGAGCGAGGAATCACAAACTCAGAAAGATAAGCAGTGGATGTACTCACTCATTAGTGGTCTCTAAACAAACTAATAAGAAAAAAGCCAAGCATGCCCATGCTGCAAACCATGATCATTGAACAGCTTGGGATCAGAAACACCCTGGACTGACCCTTCGGATCCCAATCCAACTATAGGAATACCTGACTCGCTCTTGAGGGATGGGGGACAAAACTGGATGTGCCAGGAGTGGAGACTGATCTAAGCATTATTGGGTCAGTGGGGCCATAGGACTGTCTGCACCCTGCCCAGGGAGGGGATTGGGAGTTGTGGAGAAGAAAAAATGACCTGATATGGTGGGAGGAGGAAGGGACCTTGAATTAGAATATACAGTGATGAAAAAGAAAAAATTTCAGAGGGAAAGCTGAACACAAAGTAAATATATGTGTAGTAATCTTATTTGCATTATCACCCTTGATAAGTCATACTTATGATTTTTATGTTCTTCATATTTATTGTTAACTTATCAGCATTTTAAATTCATTTTACTGTTTTTCTTGATAAATACAAAATAAATAAAGAAGGAAAAAAAGAAAAAAAGAAAAAAATATTTCAAATGCCATATTCTGCATTTCTTTGAAGTGTTTGAATAGTACCTATCTATTTGAAATATATCCTTGCATATATAACTGACATGATTATAAGTTTGTTTATCATAGATGACTATTAATCTACATTTCTCAGTTACACATTATAATTTTAAAAGAGTTACATAAACATTATTCCTTAATCAAGAGTAGAAAAATGTATGCAGCATAACAAAATTGACCTTAAATTTGTATCAATAAAGGAAAATCCACCTGTCTTTTTTTACCATTCCAATATCATATTCTCCCCCCTTTTTGGAAGAGATTGACTATGACCATTAACTATTTAAAATGAAAACAAACATTAATAAGTAATATTTTGGGAATTGGGGCTAAGCTTTCTTTCTTTTTCTACTTCATGCTTACTAAGGGGCATTGGCAGTCTCATGGGGTCTTGAGGCTGGATCATCTCAACTGGTATCCTGGAAGCTAATCTTCCCATCAGAGAGTTTTCAGGTAAATTTGGAGCAAAATTTAAACAATGAGAATCATACATAGCAGCATCATAATAAAACTTTCAAACAAAAAAAAATATAATAAAATCACAAGTCACAGGTAAAGGGCACTTTACACACAAAGAAGAAAAGTACTTAAGACAGATGCTTCACCTAAAGAAAGAATTTATAAGTGGTTAAAACTTTGTTTTTTTTTTTTTGTTTTTTTTTTTTTTTTTTTTTTTTTTTTT
>PVIH01021089.1:0-30630 GCA_004025045.1 Sigmodon hispidus | reverse complement strand
GGTTCAGCTGAGTGATGTTTAGTTTCCATGAGTTGGTAGGCTTTCTTTGGGTTTTGATGTTGTTGAACTCTAACTTTAGGCCCTGGTGGTCTGATATGTTACAAGGGATTATTTCCATTTTTTTGTTTCTGTTGATATTTGGTTTATGACCAATTATGTGGACAATTTTGGATACAGTTCCATGAGGAGCTGAGAAATATGTATATTTTTTTGCCTTTGGGTGGAAGGTTCTGTAGATATCTATGAAATCCATTTGCATCATAACCTCTTTTAGACTCCTTATTTCTCTGTTGAGGCTCTTTCTCGTTGATCTATCCAGGGTTGAAAGTGGGGTATTGAAGTCTCCCACTATTAGGATGTAAGAATTGATGTGGGATTCGAGCTTTAGCAGTGTTTCTTTTACATAAGTAGGTGCCCCTATATTAGGGGCATAAATATTTAAGATTGAAATCTCCTCTTGACCAATTTTTCCTGTGATGAATAAGTAGTGACTATCTTGGTCCCTTTTAATTGCTTTTAGCTTAAAGTCTACTTTGTTAGATATTAGCTTTGCAACCCCTGCTTGTTTCTTAGGGCATTTTGACTGGAAAATCTTTTTCCAACCCTTTATTCTAAGCCTGTGTTGGTCTTTGCGGTTGAGGTGTGTTTCTTGTAGGCAACAGAAGGATGGCTTCTGTTGTTGTATCCATCTTGTTAGTGTTTGATGTTTTATAGGAGAGTTGAGTCCATTGACATTAAAGGAAATTAGTGAACATTGATTCATATTTCCTGCCATTTTTGGTGGCAACTTGTTTGTATTTCCTTTCTCTAGGGTATTCTTTTGTGGACTTATTGGTTGTTTGTGATTTTGTGGGTATATCTGGGGTTTGAGTTTTCCCTCTAATACTCTCTGTAGTGCTGGATTGGTAGATAGATATTCTTTCAGTCTGACTTTGTCCTGAAATACCTTGTTTACTCTATCTATGGTAATTGATAATTTTGCAGGGTATAGTATTCTAGTTTGGCAGCCATACTGCTTTAGCGTCTTTATATCTTCTGACCAAGCTCTTCTAGCTTTCATCGTTTCCATTGAATAGTCAGGCGTTATTCTGATGGGCCTGCTTTTATATGTGAGTTGGCTCTTTTCTTTTGCAGCTCTTAAAATTTTTTCTTTGTTCTGTATGTTTTGTGGCTTGATTATAATGTGGCGCGCTGACTTTTTTTGGGGATCATTCCTATTTGGTGTTCTGTAAGCTTCTTGTATCTTTATAGGCATTTCCTTCTTCAGGTTAGGGAAATTTTCTTCTATGATTTTATTGAGAACATTATCTGTGTCTTTGAGCTGGTATTCTTCTCCTTCCTCTATTCCTATTATTCTCAAATTAGGTCTTTTCATGGTGTCTCAGATTTCCTGAACATTTTGAGTGATGGCTTTTTTAGTTTTACTATTTTCTTTGACTGATATATCTATTTGAGCTACTGAGTCTTCCACTTCAGAGATTCTATCTTCCATCTCTTGAACTCTGTTTGTTATGCTTGTATCTGTGGTTCCAGCTTTTTTCTTCAGGTTTTCTCTTTCCATCTTTGCCTCAATTTGTGCCTTTTTTATTACTTCTATTTCAGCTTTTATTTCAGCTTTTAGTTCCTGGCATGTTTCTTTCATAGATTTGTTCATCTCTTCCACTTTTTTGTTTTTATTTTCTTCTACTTCTTTAAAGTGTTTTTCATATCTTCTTTGAGAGCTTCGATGATCATCAAAAAGGAATTTTTGTGTTGCTTCCTTCTGTTTCCTCTTCATTGCTCAGTTCAGGTCTTTTATTTATAAGATCACCACTCTCTTCTGGAGTTACCATATTGTTCTTTGTATTATTATGTAATTTTTTGCACTGACGTTTGCCCATGGCTTCAGTGGTTCACGATTGGATGGTTCCTGTTCAGTTGTGGCACTCGGGCTTATGTGCCTCCTCTTACCTCTCTGGGCAGGGTCTGAATCTACCCTTCAGTGACCCCTGTAGTTGTCTGTTCACTCTGTTCGATGTGGAGGTGGGTAGCCGTGCAAATTCCCTCAGCAGGAGCTGTGAGTATGGTGACCGGCAGAGTTTATCTGCCCCTGCTCCAGAGTGTGCTGGGATTCTGCAGACAGCACTTGGTCCCAGAAGCGGAAATGGAACCTATGGAAGCTCAACTCTCCCTCCCTGGCTGGGATATAGGCGCTTGGGCCTAGTGAACCCTCCTCACCTCTGGGCAGGGTCTGAGTCTGTCCTTCTGAGACCCCTGTAGTTGTTTTTTCGCTCAGTTTGAGGTGGAGGTGGGTAGCCATGCAAATTCCCTCAGCAGGAGCTGTGGGTATGGTGACCGACAGAGTTTATCTGCCCCTGCTCCAGAGTGCACTGGGACTCTCAGTTATATTTTTTAAACTTTATATACCCTTGTTCAAGCTCCCTTCCACCTCCCACCCCTTCCAGTCACTCTTTCTTCTCCACATCACTTTATCTCCTCCCCAGCAAGGACAGGAGGTCCCAAGTTCCCAATGTGGCTTAGTTCAGCATCCACTAAATAGCTGTATAGTGGAGCCTAAAGTTATGGATTGTGATGCCTCCAGAAGTTCCCTTGTGGTACTATATTGTTTTGGTAATCCTGGGTTTTTGTTTTTCCATATAATTGTATGTATTTTTATTTTTTATTGAGATTTTAATGTTGATGGATTTTTCTAAAATAAACATGTAGTGTTCATCCCAATATCTCTTCATTGATATTAAATTAAAATTAATTTTGTGAAAATATTAGGATAGCTGCACAAGCTTTCTTTCTAAATTTATTTGATTGGAAAGTTTTATTTTCCAACCATTTATTCTTAATTGTTCTTTGAAGTTTACTTGTGATATTATCTGAAGAATAGATCCTGCTTTTTTTCTCTTCTGTTAGCCTGTGTCTTTTTATAGCAGAATTAATCCATTAATATTAAAGGGAATTAATAACCAGTGATGGTTAATTCCTGTTATTTGTGGTGGTAGTGTGTGTGTTTCTCTTCTTTGGAATTTCCTTCTGTGGAATTATCTATTGGATGTGTTTGCATGGATTGATCTAACTTTCTTAGGTTAAAATCTTTCTTCTAGTGCTTTCTGTAGTGCTAGATTTGTGGATAGTTATTATTTAAATATGGTTTTGTAATGGAATACCTTGTTAAGTCAGTCAATGGTGTGTGTTGTGGGTAAATTTGGAGGGGGTCTAGCATATTTTGTGTATCTTCATAGTCATTTTCTTCTTTCAGTTGGGAAAGTTTTTTCTACATTTTTTTTAATATTTTCTGTGTCTTTGATCTGGTACTTTTGTTTTCACTCATTTTTTATTTTCAGCATTCCTTCAGTTTGTGTCTTCCTTATTGCTTCTATTTTATTTTTCAAGTCTTCAACTGTTTCTATCACCTGTTTGATTTCTTTATCTTGGTTTATTGGCTTTCTTCTAGGAAGTTATTAGTTTCTTCCAATATTTTGTTCGCCTTTTTATTTTTAAGTGGTATATTTTATTTTCTTTTTAAAGCCCTATGTTATCTTCATAAAGATTTATCTAAGAAAATTTTCTTCTGCTTTTACTTTGTGATGTTCATGTCTAACTGTTTTAGGACCACTGGTTTCCAGTTGTGCTAAGCTGGTCTTTGTGTTATTAAATGTATTCTGTCACTGTCATCTATGCATCTGTTCCTCCAATTGTTGCAAGTAGTGTTTTTGTCTCAGGCAACCATTCTTGTTTTATTCAAAGCTAAAAAATTCTATGCCTCAGCGAGGTGCTTCTTATCCAATATGATCTGACAGACTCTGAATCTCAGGGAGCTTTTGAGGTCACAGGGTGATGGATGGGCCTTGGGGAGTGAGGGTTACCTGGAGATTGCAGGTTCTGACCATCTGTGGTAATACTTGGAGTGCCTGCCTACAGGAGTCCTTACTTCTGGCTCACAAACTGGGGCAGCAATGGGTGGATGTAGGGAGATACAGGCTGTTCTCCAGACCTAGGTACAGGAGAATTTGCTCCACAACTGGGCCAAGTGAAGTGTCAGTTATGTATTTATCCAATAGAAGATGGTAGATTCTGTGTCTCAGGGAGCCTCTGAGGTCATAGGGTGATGTGTAAGCTTGAAGAAGGACTTGTAAGATTATAGGGTCCAACAGATTGGGTTGCAACTGGAACAGCAATGTGTGGAAATGAAATGGTATAGGTTGTACCCTAAGGCCCAGATCCCAGGGACTGGACTCTGAGACTGGGCTATATAAAGTGTCACCACTTAGTCCAACAGGAGCTGGTAGATTATGTGAATCAGGGAGTCTCTGAGATTACAGGGTAATAAGTTGGCTTGGGAAAGGTGGTAAGACCTGTAGATTGCAGGGCCCAACTGACTGGGATGATACTGATGTATTTGACAGCAAGAATATTCTCTACTGGCCTATAATTTTTTTGTCCAATACAAACTTGTGTATTCTCTGTCTCAGAAAACTTCTGAGGTCACAGGGTAATTGGTGGGTTTAAAGAACAGAGTGGGACTTGTAGATTGAAAGGTCTGACTGTAGACAGTGTTATTAGGAGTGACTGCCAGGAGGGATCTTTCCTGTTGGCCTGCAACTGGGCAGCAATGGGTGGAAATGGGGAGACATGGGTTGCACCTCCATGCCACAATGCCAGAGATTTATCATTATATTTTTAATAAGCTGCATAGATAAAATAATTTAAATAAAGTCAAAATATATATGTAGTATGTTTAAACAAAAATAACATTAAATATGTATTAATCTAAATATATCTATCACAAGGTAAATTTTTTGAGATGAATAGATTTTTTAAAACATTTTATTATGAATAAAGTCACATTTTCTATCCGTGTATATCTTTATTCAAGGTCCCTTCCCCCTTCCACCCACTCCAGTCACTCTCTCTTCTCCACATCTCCCCATCTCCTTCCCAGCATGGGTAGGAGGTCCCAAGGTACCAATATTTCTCAGTTCAACCTCCAATCCTGGCAGAACAAGATCCCTCCCCCCAAAATCAAGACTCAATCAGGTATTACTCTAGAGGGAGTGGGATCCAAGGTGTCAGTCCAAGGTGCTTCAGATCGCAAGATGTTCAGTAGTTTGCAGCTTGGACATGCTTTGCTATTTTGCTTTATTTTTTAGAGACACTAATTAGTGAGTACATCCCCTGCTTATCTTTCTGGATTTGTAATACCTCACTCAGCAGGATATTCTCCAAATCCATCCATTTGCCCGCAAATTTTAAGATATCATTTTTTCTTACTGCTGAGTAGTACTCCATTATGTACCACAGTTTGTTAATCCATTCTTCAGTTGAAGGTCATCTAGGTTGTGTCCAGGTTCTTGCTATTATGAATAATGAATAATGCTGCCATGAACATTGTTGAGCTAATTGCTTTGGAGTGCAACTATGCATCTTTAGGGTATACAACCAGAAGTGGTATTACAGGATCCTTGAGGAGACTGATTCCCAGTTTTTTGAGAAACCACCATACTGTATTCCAGAGTGGCTGAACAAGCTTAAACTCCTACCAACTATGGAGGAGTGTTCCCCTTGCTCTGCATCCTCTCCAACATAGACTGTCATCTGTGCCTTTTATCTTAGCCAATCTAATAGGTGTCAGGTGCTATCTCAAAGTTGTTTTGATTTGCATTTCTCTGATGGCTAAAGAAATTGAGCAGTTTTTCAAGTGCCTTTTATCCATTCATAATTCTTCTGCTGAGAATTCCCTTTTTAGTTCTGAACTCCATTATTTTCAGTGGGTTATTCAAGGTTTTGGGCTCTAGATTCTTGAGTTCTTTATGTATCTTAGAGATCAATCCTCAATCACTTGTATGGTTGGTGAAAATCTTTTCCCATTCTGTAGGCTGCTGTTTTGTCCTATTGACAGTGTCCTTGGCTTTACAGAAGCTACTGAGATTCAGGAGGTCTCACTTATTGATTATTGTTCTTAGTATCTGTGCCACTGGTGTTATATTTAGGAAGTAGTTGCCTGTGCCAATTTGGAGAAGGATATTTCCCGCTTTCTTTTCTATCAAGTTCAGAGTGGCTGGGTTTATGTTGAGGTCTTTGATCCACATGGATTTGAGTTTTGTGCCCAGTGATAGGCTTGGATTTATTTGCATTTTTCTGCACACTACCAACCAGCTATGACAACATCATTTGTTATAGATACTTTGTTTTTTACACTGAATATTTTGGGCCTCTTTGTTGAAGATCAAGTGTTCATAGGTTTTTAGGCTAATTCTTGGATCCTCAGTTCTATTCCATTGATCCACAAGTCTGTTTTTATGCCAGTACCAAGTTGTTTTTATTACTGTAACTCTACAGTATAACTTGCAGTTAGGGATGGTGATGCCTCTTGAGGTTCTTTTATTGAGAAACATTGTTTTGGCAATCCTGGCTTTCCTGTTATTACAAATGAAATTGAGTTTTGTTCTTTCACGGTCCAAAATATTGTGTTGGGATTTTGATAGGCAGTGCATTGAATCTGTAGATTTCCTTTGGTAGAATTGCCATTTTTACTATGTTGATCCTACCTATCCAGAAACATGGGATATCTTTCCATTTCCTGATATCCTCTTCAATTTCTTTCTTCAGTGATTTAAAATTTTTGTCAAATAGAGCTGTTACTTCTTTGGTTATAGTTACTCCAAGGTATTTAATGCTATTTGCAGCTATTATAAAGGGTGATGTTTCCCTTATTTCTTTTTCAGCAATTTTATCCTTTGTGTATAGATGGACTACTGCTTTCTTTGAATTAATCTTGTTTCTGGTACATTAATGAAGGTGTTTATCAGGTGTAGAAATTCCCTGTTAGAATTTTATAGGTCACTTATCTATACATTCATATCATCTGCAAATAGAGATAGTTTCACTTCTTTTCCAAATTGTATCCCTTTAATCTCCTTTCATTCTCTTATTGCTTTAGCTAAAACTTTGAGAACTATATTAAATAGATAAGGGGAGAGAGGACATCCTTGTGTAGTTCCTGATTTTAGTGCGACTGCTTTGATTTTTCCTCCTTTAATTTTGATGTTAGCTGTTGTCTTCTTGTAAATCGCCTTTATTATATTTGGGTATCGTCCCTGTATTCCTGATCTCTCCAAGGCTTTTTTCATAAACTTGTTGGATTTTGTCAAAAGCTTTTTCAACGTCTAAGAATACGATCACGTGTTTATATTATGGATGACGTTTACAGTTTTTTGTATGTTGCACCATCCCTGCATTTCTTGGATGAAGCCTACTTGGTCATGTTGGGTGATATTTTTTATATATTGTTGTATGCGGTTTGCCGAAATTTTGTTGAGAATTTTAGCATCAATATTCATGAGGGAAATTGGTCTGTAATTCTCCTTCTTTGGTGTGTCTTTGAGTTGCTTGTGTAATAGGTTAATTGTGGCCTCATAAAAGTAATTGGCAATATTCCTTCAGTTTCTACTGTGTGAAACAAATTTTTTTAAATTAGATTAATAATCTAATCTTATGTTACCTTATTTATATATTCTTTCTTTTGTCTTTTTAGAATGAGTTCTTTGAAGTTCATCTCCTTTGCTAGATTCCTCCCTGAGCATGATTAATAACAACTTGTAAAAAAAATCTCACTAAAATAAAATAAATATCTATAATCCATCAAATCAATGAAAACAACCATACATACTTCATGTGAATATAGGCAACATGTATTTTGAACTACTTCCTATTGTCTGTGGGAGCTGCCATCATAATAGGACCCTGAAAAAAACTCAATATTATTCAAGTTGTGGTAGACCTAGCTGTTATCCTTTCTTTGGGTGATGGGACAGTGAAAAGCTTCTCTGAATTTCTGGATGGGGTAGTCTGTGAAGATGAATCATCTCAGCTAGCGGCTTTGAACTTTTTCTAGATAAAGATATTTGAGGAAACTGCAATAGATGCATTCTGAGAGGCTTAATTACCTGTGCTACTTGTCTTCTTTGATGTCTGTTTGTTTTGTTCTGGAAACATACAAAATTATAAAAGTAAAATACATATCTTTATTAATACATGTATGAAATTATGATGTGCACAAAATTGTTAACAATGATTCTTTGTTCTATATTTGAGCAGGGAAAAGATATCTGTAAACTTATAAGTCCATCTGGACTACATAAAATAACTAATATAAATGACCATTCATGCCATGTATTAAAACATTGTGCAGACTCTGTAGCTAAGAATATTTATCATACCTAATTTAGTCTTAAATTTCTTCCCATGTTGAAGAATCAGCTCATATGTCACCTGTCATGTAGTTTGTCTTGGTTTCTTCCTTTATGTCTGCAGCCAAAATTTTCAGGCCTTCCCCAATCAAATCTTGCCTTTATCAATTTGAAAAAATCCATAGCCTATTGTTTTCTATATAAACAAATGCATATCTTCTCCTCAATTCTATATGTCTAACTTGTTCTTCATCTTACTTGCATCTCTCTACCTTTAGTCTTCCTATACTATCCATCTCTCACCAGAAATCCTGTCTATTTTTTTCTTGCCTAGCTATTGGCCATTGAGCTTTTTATTAAATCAAAAACAATGTACATTAGCCAGAGACACATCTTTATATTTACATAAAATTTATCCCACAGCAAAATAATAGTTGGAATTTTCAGCAAAACACAATATTAAAAAAATATGACATAATAAATCACACCCAAGCTGAAAACTACAACCACTGAACAGCTTGGGATCTGAAATACCTTGGACTGGCAACTTGGAGTCCATTCCCTCCAGAGAAACACCTGACTCAGTCTTGATGTTGGGGTGAGGAAAGTGAATTTGCTGGAGGAGATGCTGAACCAAGCCATATTGGGACCTTGGGACCTCCTTCCCTTGCTGGGGAGAAGATAAAGTGATGTGGAGAAGAGAGAATGACTGGAAGGGGCAGGATGGGGAAGGGAGTTTGAATAAGGGATACATGTATAAAAATGAGACTTTATTCTAAAGTAAAAAAGCATAGTAAAATAAAAAATCTTTAAAAGTTGTATAATGACTGCTAAGATAACTTTTCTAAAATTTCATATATATATATGTATATGTGTGTATATATATATATATATATATATATATATATATATATATATTCCCAAATTTAACGGTAAATCTCAGTGTCCAAATTTTCAAATTCAAATATTAAAATCGTTTGTTGTCCCTGAATAAGAATATTATTCTTTTCTACTGAGCATGGTAACAAGTCAGTCTTGTTCATTAAAACTTATGTGCTCTCTACCCTGAAAGCAAAATTAAATTATTAGAGACATTTTTATTTCCAGCTGACTTAATAACCTTGGCTAATGGCAACTAATTCAGTTAAGAAACTTTTATATTTTACTTGCAAACGATATATATGCCAATAGTTCATCTTTTAGAAGTATCGATAATATTATTTTTATACCTTTTTTGATGAACATGTGTGAAAGTGTGTAGTGATTGTCAGTATTCACAAGAAAGAAGGAAAGAACTAGCTAGCAACAGCTAGAATAATTCCTGAGCTTGGATGATGCCTAAGTTTCCTGCCACAGAGTATGATTACAGGAAAGGCATATTTAATTCATCTTCTGATATTTTAGGTCTTTTATTTTTGTTTCATAATAATTTATTTCAATTTCTACAGTGTTTCATCAGTTATGGTTAGAAATATTTTTATTTTTTTAAAAAAACCATTCATTGATCTGATTATAAAAACTAAGCTAAACAATTGCTGCAATTTTGAATTTCACATTTCACTAGTTAGAACAGCACATAATTAATTGGGAGCAAAACAGAAATGCTTCAAATGCCAACTTTAGAAAAGGACATAGATTAATAACCCAATTCTGTGAGTTTATTGCTCTTTTCTTCTTTAGTGAGGAAGTGGGCAATTTTTATGAATGCTTTTTAATTACTATATAATTTATAATGCATAAAATTGCATTCCATGGATCACAAATTGCATCAAATTTTCTCAAAATACTTTTAATAGTAGATCATTAATCTCTGTTATTGCCTATCATAAAAAAGGCAGATGGAGTTCAACCTATCAAGAAAAATTTACAGGAATTGTATGCCTAATGTTTATTTAAATTCCCTTTCTCTGAATCAACTTTTCAACAAATGTATCATTTTTTAAACCTTGCATAAAGCACAAGTTAACAGCACTCTATTTTTTAAAATAGTATAAACTTAATCAGTTAAATGTTATATGAGGTTCTTTGTAGTGATAGTAACTAAAGATACTCTGCTTTTTTATTTTAGATACTTAAGCATTCTTTCCATAACTTGTATACACATTCATGAATATATAAATATGCTAATATAAGTATCCATTTAAATATGCATAGCTTATTTCAGTTATATTTCTACAAACCTATTAATAGAAAAAATTAATTATATACTTAACATAGAGTAACTTCTTTGATTTATGGTTATATTCATAATACAAATATTAATTATATACTTAACATACAATAACTTCTTTGATTCATGGTTATATTCATATTATATATTCAATTTGATAAAATTCGACTTTAGAATATTATAGCAATAAAATGATTGGATGCAATATAGGGAATATATTCATAAAAAGCTAGAATTACTTTTAGTAGTAACTACTTTATGATGTTCCCTAGATACCAAAGCACCATTCTTATGCTTTCTTTTATTTAAGTTGCTTTATGTTTTCTTTTGCTCATATAATTAATATAATATATCTTGAATAATTCATTTTTTGGTATAATGAACTTGTAAAATATTTTTCACCCATGCTATTGTGCCAATTTCCCCTTTATTTTTTATATTAACTTATGTCTTTCATATGATTATACTAATTTTCTTATTATGTAAAATGTTAATAAACTTTTGGATTATTTATACTTTATAAATAGTATGAATAGTGCTTTACACACTTGTGAACAAAATATTTGAGAGGACACATACTTCCTATCTTAATAACTAAAAGCCAGGTGTCTGTTTAATTCACAGTATATATTTCTTAATGTTCTTTTATATATTATATTACATTTCTATCCTAGAATACTTCTCATCTTTCTCCCCATTCCTTTGAAAATCAATGGACACTTTTACTTTGATATTACGTATCCATAAATGTAACTGAAATATTTACACAAATACGTAAGTTCACACTTCTACATCCCTTTATTGTTGCTTGTTTGTGTATGATTTCAGGGCTTCCCACTTAGTATTCAAAATCTAAATAAGGAGTTCATCTCTAAGAAAGACCAATTTTCTCACTCTCAGAAGTAATTAAATGTAATTCTTTTTCTAGGACTGCCCTAATTCCATGAGATTTCTGCTTTTTGTGTTAGAATATCTATTGCTCTTGTCAGTCTTAGGTCTTTTTAGGCAGCCAATTTATTGAGGTTTATAAATTTTGCTTCCCTATCATTTCTAGAAAATAAAAGCTTATAACAGTCTTTGTATTTGGTAACTCTTACAATCTTTCCCCTCTGTTGTAATGTTCCCCGAGCCTTTTGTGCAATCATTGTGTTGTAGATGAATTAACTACAAATGGCACCCAAGGATCAATTCTTAGTGTTACCCATTAAGTACTTGCCATTATCTTCCTTTTGTATTATAGCAAGGCATTATGGTGGGTGTGAAGTGGTGATTCATTATGTTTTTATTTTTATTTTTTTTAAAGATTTGTTTGCTATGTATACAGTACACAGAAAAGGGTACCAGATGTCATCATAGATGATTGTGAGCTACCATGTGGTTGCTGGAAATTGAACTCAAGACCTCTGGAAGAACACAGTCAGTGCTCTTAACCTCTGAACCATCTCTCCAGCCCCTCATTATATTTTTAATCTATGTATAGTAAATTATAGTAACACATGCTATGTATTCCCGTGATAATTTGACAATCTTGTATCATATACATGAAAATATATATGTATACTTTGAATGGTTTTTTTGAACAAATCTTCAAGTTGTAGTTCTTGTAGTTTTATTGTGAAACATCACAATATTATCTGAATAAAAATACATTATAACTTCTCTTAGTATATTGTGCTTTTTCGTATTTGGTTATTTTTTCTTGGAATCTTGCTTTTTTTAAAAAAAAGAAAATTAATGAGGTTGACCTAGTAGAGAAAAGGTGAGAGGAGACAGAAGAAGTAGAAAGAGGGGACAGATATTAGAATGTATTGGATGAGAGACCAATATATTTTCAATTAAGAGTTAGATTTTAGAATGCCTCTTATTCTATATAATGTCTCTTATTTTCTCAACATTATATTCATAATATTGATGATGAATTTAATGTTTTCTTCTGATATTATGACTTTTTGTCATTGGTATTACATATAAACCACTTTTTTCTAGAACAGAGATTATGCTAGTGTGCAGATAAAAAGCATAATTAACACAGTGCCAGTCCATACACTTGGCAAAAAGCCACTGCTTTACCAGAGGTCATGCAGCACTAAAATCCCAAGGTAAAGCGTACAAACCCTCATTGATAATGATCACATTGGCAGAACCCAACCAGGTTAATCCCAACAGCCCTTTTCTCTTTATTTTACCTTAACCCATTCATATGGCAGAAACCTCCTGCTCCATCAAAGGTCAAACATGCACTCAAATACAAATAGGCAAAAGAATCCATGAAGACCAACAGTGAGACCATAAGCTATACTGGCTACCTGAAGTCCAGACTCCAGCTTGGGAGAAAACTCTCTGTTCAATCACAAGCCGATATGACCAACAGACCAGATAGAAAACAGAAAGGAAGGGGAAAAAACACTCATGCAACACAGACAAACTCAGAAATCATCTAGCCATATAATTAACTAAAATACATAAAGTTGCTTAAAGACCAGAATAAGAACATAATCAACAATAACCAAGGTAATAACTAATCATCAAAGCTGTGTTCAAATATACAGCAAGCCCTTAATATTACAACATACTTGAAACAAAAAGAATTACTTTGAAAACCAACATTATAAAGATGATTGAGGTGCTTAAAGATGCAGTAAATAAATCCACTAAATTTAGAAAAATAAAAATAAAAAGGAGGAAATAAATAAATGTCTTAAATACAAGAAAGCCAAGAAAAAGCAAAACTATTGAAGGAAATTAATAAAACTGTTCAAGACCTAAAAATGATTTAAAAAATTGACAAATTCTAGAAATGGAAAAATCTAGGTAATTGAAGATAGTATAGACACAGATATCACCAACATAATAGAAGGGATCAAAGAGAGACCCTCATTCTCTAAAGATATAATAGAATAAATAGATACATTGGTATGTGATACTCAGACCCATGTCCAGAGTAGAGTAAAAGATTGAGCAGACCCCTTGCTCAGAGCAGACAGGAGGAACACATGCCCCTAGCCACAACTGACTAGAAGCTGACTAAGTGTGAACCACTGAAGCCATGGGCAGATGCTTGTGTAAGAATGTATATAACAATATAAAGAACAACAAGACAGCAACAGAAGAAACCAGTGGTTCTACAAGAACTGAACATACTAATGAAGAGGAAACAGCAAAACAATTTTATGGAGAATATAGAAGCCTTAAAAGAGGACATAAAAAAATTCTTTAAAGAAATGCCTGTAAAGATACAAGAAGCTTACAAAACATCAAATAGATTTGACCCCAAAAAGTCTGCCTGCCACATAATAATCAAGCCATAGAACAAAGAAAAAATTTTAAGAGCTGAAAAAGAAAAGGGTAAAATTTTCTATAAAGGCAGAACCATCAGAATAACACCTGACTATTCAATGGAAACAATGAAAGAAAGACTGTCTTGGTCAGAAGTTACACAGACAGTAAAAGCACATGGCTCCAACCTAGACTACTATAGCCAGCAAAACTATGACTCACCATAGATGGAGTAAACAAGATATTTCATGACATAGTCAGACTGAAACAATACCTATCTACAAATCCAGCCCTTCAGAAAGCATTAGAAGGAAAACTCCAACCTAAGGGTCCCAGATACACCCATGAAACAACAAACATTTGATAATCCCATGGAAGAAAAGCCCAGAGAAAGGAAATACATACACCTACCACCAAAAATAGTGGGAAATATCAATCAGTGGTCACTAATATCCCTTAATAT
This sequence comes from Sigmodon hispidus, assembly GCA_004025045.1. Lineage (NCBI taxonomy): Eukaryota > Metazoa > Chordata > Mammalia > Rodentia > Cricetidae > Sigmodon > Sigmodon hispidus. Next base: position 16,541 of record PVIH01021089.1, on the reverse strand, counting down.
CAATGGACTAAATTCACCTATAAAAAGACACACACTACCACGATGGATACAAAAACAGAAGCTATCCCTCTGCTACATAGAAGAAACACACCTCAAACTTAAAGACAGACTCAGACTCAGAGTAAAGGCTTGGGAAAAGATTTTCCAATTAAATGGCCCTAAGAATCAAGCTGGTGTTGCCATCCCAATAGCTAACAAAGTAGACTTCAAACTAAAATCAATTAAAAGAGACCAGGATTGACATTTCTTATTCATCTCAGGAAAAAAAGATCAAATGACGTTTCAATCCTGAATATTGATTCCCCTATATATGAGGGGCACCTATCTATGTAAAAGAAACACTACTAGGGCTGGAGAGATGGCTCAGAGGTTAAGAGCACTGACTGTTCTTCCAGAGGACCTGAGTTCAATTCCCAGCAAAACCACATGGTGGCTCACAACCATCTATGATGAGGTCTGGTGCCCTCTTCTGTAAAACTGTATGCATAATAAATAAATAAATCTTTAAAAAAAAAAAGAAACACTACTAAAGCTCAAATCCTACATCAATTCTCACACCATAATAGTGGGAGACTTAAATACTTCACTTTCACCCATGGATAGGACAATCAGACAGAGACTCAACAGAGAAATAAGGAGTCTAACAGAGGTTATGATGCAAATGGATTTAATAGATATATACAGAAGCTCTCAACCAAATGCAAAGGAATATACATATTCCTCAGCACCACATCAAACTTCCTCTAAAATTGAACATATAATTAGTCATAAAGCAAATATCAAAAGGTACAAAAATGAAAGTAATCGCTTATACAATATCAGATCACCAGAGCATAAAGTTAGAGTTCAACAACATCGAAAATCACAGAAAGCCTACCAACTCATGGAAACTAAACATCACTCAGCTGAACCACCTCTGGGTCAAGGGAGAAATTAAGAAAGAAATCAAAGTCTTCCTAGAATTTAATGAAAATGAATCCAGAACATACCCAAACTTGTGGGACACAGTGAAAGCAGTCTTAAGAGGAAAATTCATAGCACTAGATGCCTAAATGAAAAACCTAGAGAAATTCCACACTGGAGAACTAACAGCACAGCTGAAATCCTTAGAACAATTAGAAGCAAACTCACCTAGAAGGAGTAGACAGCAAGAAATAATCAAACTTAGAGCTGAAATCTATAAAATTGAAACAAAAAGAACAATACAAAAATCAATGAATCAAAGAGTTGGTCCTTTGAGTAAGTCAACAAGATAAATAAACCTTTATCCAAAAAACCAAGAAGCAGAGAGAGAATATCCAAATGGAAAAAAAAAACAGAAATGAAAAGGGGGACATAACAACACACCCCCAGGAAATCCAGATAATTATCAGGTCATACTTTGAAAATCTAAACTCCCCCAAAATGGAAAAACTAGAAGAAATGGCCAGCTTTTTGGACAGTTACCATTTACCAAAATTAAATCAGTTTAAATATCTAAACAGACCTATACACATAAAGGAAATTTATGTCATTAAAAGCCTCCCAAGTTAAAAAAAAAAGCCAACATCAAAGTATATGAAGAAATACTCAAAGCAATCCCACTTAGATACATTGGTCAAACAAAATTTTAAATCTAAAAATTTCTGACACAAAACTATCATGACATCTGGGACAACATGAAAAACTAATTCTATGATTAATAAAAATAGAAGCAGAAAAATTATTCAAGGTCAAAACCCAGAAATTTTTATTTAGCAAAGTCATAGAAGAAAACTTTTGTAACCTGAAGGAAGACATGTCTATAAAGTATTGAGAAACTTTCAGAATAACAAATAGATTGAAACTGAAAAGAAAGTTCCCTTACTACATAATAATCAATAACACTAAACACATATAACAAAGAAATTATATTTAATTCTTTCAAGAAAAAGAGACAAAATTAACACATTAAAGACCAACATTCCAATTGCACTGGACTTCTCAACTGAGAATTTAATGTCAGAAGGGTCTTAACAGATGTGCTGAAGATTCTAAAAGACCGTAGGTACCATCTCAGAATACTTTACTCAGCAGAGTGTTCAGTCACCATTGATGGAGAACACAGAATCACCCATGTTAACATAAAATTTAATCATATCCATTAACAAATTCAGTCCTATAAAGTACAAAAGATAAACTCTAGCCTAATATTTTAACTACATTAACAAAAAATATAGGCAATAAATAATTCTATGCAAGCAAAAGCCTAACAAGGGAAACATAGAAACATGCTACTAATAACAACATAAAAGTAACTAACAATAACTTGTCATTATCATTGGTAACTCATGGTATCAATGCTTTCAGTTTCTCAAAAAAGCACACACAATATCAAAATGAATGGGAAAACAAGATCCATCCATTTTCTGCAGTCAAATGAGTTAGACAGTTTGTGCAGCCTCTTGCAGTAGGACCAGAATTTATTCCTGGTGCATTAACTGGCAAATTTTAGCCCATTCTCTACAGAGGAACACCTTATTCACCCTTGATACTGGGGAAAGGGAATAAGACCTATCTCAACTTGAGATGCCAGAACAAACTGACAAACCTTGAAATTCATTGTCTTTCTTGGAAAATAGATGGGGTGTTGGGGTTGGGAGAGGCTGAGAGAGGACTGAGAGGAGGGGAGGGAGGAGGGCCAGTGGTGGATATGGTTAAAAACTTGAAATTAAAAAAATAAAGATAAAAGATATAAACATGTCTCAACATGAAAGACAAATATTGTCTCAGTTTAAAGAATTAAAAAATATTTTCCAAGCAAATGGACCCAAGAAAAAAGCTGGTTTAGACATTCTAATATCTGACCAATTTGATTTCAAATCAAAGTTAATAAAAATCAACAGAGAAGTATACTTCATACTCATCATCGAAAAATTCAACTAAGATAATTTAATTCTTAACATCTATGCCTGAAACACAAGGCCACCAAGACGGGAAAAAAACATATTAAAACTTAAACCACACAATGACCCTTACATGTTGATAATGAGATACTTCAATACTCCATTACTACTAATGGACAGGTCACCCAGACAAATACCAAACAGAAAAATTGGAACTAACAGACATTATGAAGTAAATAGACCTAACAGATAGCTACAGAACATTTCACTCAAATATAAAAGAATGTAGTGTTTTTGTAGCATCTCACAGAACATTCTACAAAACTAACCAACACACTTGAACACAAAACAAGACTCAACAGGTATAAAAAATTTAACTAACCCCCTCAATCTTACCTAGCCACCATGAACTAAGGCAGGATTTTAATAACAACAGAAGGTTAAAAAAAATCATGGAAACAAAACATCTCTCTTCTTAATAATTACTATATCCAGGCAGAAATTAAAAAATAATTAGGGACTTCACAGAATTCAGTGAAAATAGATGTACAACATACCCAAACTTATGGGACAAAATAAAAGTGATACTCAGCGAAGCGAAACATCCATATCACTAAGTATCTATATAAAGAAATTAAGGAGAACTGCTACTAGCAATTCAATAGCATACCTATAACCTCTTAAAGGAAAAGAAAAATAAACTCAGAAGTAGATATCAAGAAATAATGAAATGTAGGAATAGAATCAATAAAATAGAAAAAAAGAGAACAATATATAGAATCAATGAAACAGTTGGATCATATTGAATATCAAAAAATAAAAATATTTTATTCAAACTAACTAAAAGACACACAGGGATAATATCTACATTAACAAAGTGAGAAATAAAATGGGGGATATAACAACAGGCCCCAAGGAAATACAAAAAAAAGGATATTTGGTAGTACTGTAAAAAACTGTAATCCAGAAAATTGAAGAATCTAAAAGAGATGAACAAGTTTCTTATACTCTTTGAATTGATAACATTAAAAACACAAGTGACAGTTCATGTTGGTAAAGAAGTGGAGCAAGGGAAACATACCTTTATTGCTGGTGAGATTGGAAACATATACAGCCACTTTGAAAATCACTATGGTGGTTTTCAGAATATTCAGAATCTTTCTAAATCAAGGTCCAGCTATGCCATTCCTGGAATATGCCCAAAGAACACTCCATCCTACTACAACAACACATGCTGCAACTATGTCCACAATATATTTCCTCATGATAGCCTTAAACTGGAAAGAATCTAGATCTTCAACAGAAGAAATAATAAAAATATGTGGTTGGTTACATTTACACAATGGAATGTTATTAAACTTTTAAAAACACTATCAAATTTGCAAGTAAAAGTATAGAACTATAAAAAAATATTCACAATGAGTTGAACCATACTTAGAAAGATAAACATAGTTTGAACTCATTTATAAGTGAACGTTATCTGGAACAATAAAAATGTTCCAATCCATAGACCCAGAGAGATTATGTATCAAGTATGGTTCAAAATGGAGCACATGGCTCTCCCTGAAAAAGTGTAGTAGAATAGATTTTACAGGTGAACTGAAGGTGAGTGTGTTGAAAAAATAAGAGATTAGTAGAAAAGGAGAATACTAGGAGAAACACCTGGAATTGGAGAACTTTTGGAAGCCAATGTAGAAATTTATTTTAATCAGAACTCCCAGGAATTTACAAAGGTGACCAGAGTGGAAATACTTAGCAATAGAGGATATCAGCTTTCTTCTGTAACCAGGAAGGCCTAACATGGGAGAGTTTGGCACACCAACCCAGACACAATGTCTTTAGTCTATAATTTGTTATCATCTGAAAGGTATGTTGGGCACTGTGGGATAATGCTCTTGTACAATGTACAGATTTGTTACTCATATTGGCTTAATAAAATGCTGATTGGTCAGTAATCAGGCAAGAAATACATATGGGGCAACAAGACTAGGATAATTTTAGAAAGAGTAAAATCAGTCAGAAGATGATAGCCAGATGCAAATGAAGAAAGATAATACTGCACTAAAGCATAATAACTAAGCCTCATGGCTAAACATGAATAAAATTATGGGTTAATTTAAGTGTAAGAGCTATATAATAATATGCTTGAACTATTGGCCCGATAGTTAATATAATATTAAGCTTCTGAGTCAAATGTTTTATAAGTGGGTTGTGTGACTGTCTATGAGGGACAGAGAAACGGTGTGGCCAGCTTAGAACTACAGGAATCAGAACTTGTGGGAGTGAATAGTCAATGACTACTTCAACTGGATACTAATGTCATGAGAAAGAGCCCATGCCTGACAGTGCCTGAAAGGGGTAAGAACCTGAAAGCAGATTGGCTAGAGAACTAGGATAGGACCAAACAGGACTGGCAAAAGAATGTAGAAATGTTTTCTAATGATACTCTGCTTAATTTGTAAACTTTATTACAGAGAGAAAGAAAGATATAATACAGAAATAGCAGCTAGTACTTTATTTAATAGGTGATCATATTAGGCTTCATTTTTATCTGGCAGCATGAGCCCATCATATAAATGGTAGCACAAGACCTAATTATTATTTGGGAGGCATGAATAGAGCATTTTCAGGGAACTGTGTCAAAAGTCAAACAGTGTGATTTAAGCATTCAATCTGAAAGACAGCCTCCAAATAAGGTCAGGCAAAGAGTAGAAAGCCAGGATGAGAGATAGGAATCTCCCATTATGCTGAACCTGGTGAGTTGTCCAGACATTCTGGACAGCAACCTTTAGCAGAAGGGCTTTCCAAAAGTTATGCCATGATTGGTTGATATCCCAAGGAGGCCTGCTTCACTCTGAAAGTAAAGGGGAAGGAGTAGATCTGGGAGAGAAGGTAGAAGAGTGTTGCTAGGTCCTAAGTGTTCCTTCTGGGGACATGGCTAAGAAAATTCAGAGTCAATGACACAGAGCTGAGAATTCAGTCGAAAGCAAACTGCAATCTTATTCATTCAACAATGGGGAGAGCTTTATATAATCTCCTGCCAACAACAAGGCTGCGTCACAATCTGGAAATATTGCATGGATGCCCCTCAGTAAATGGGCACAATTAAGATGTCTGTTAGTGTTTGTTTTCAGACTCTCAGGCAGACACTAGGTTGGCTCAAAAAGAATCATGTTATATGCATGACTAACAGGACAGGAGGCAGGATAGACTATATTCAAGATGTAATATGTGAGAAAAATGAAAGTAAAAGAAAAATATATGCATACATGTAATATGTACATTTAATAATTTTATATATATATACAGAGAGACTTATGTATAACTAATTTTAGATTTATTATACTTTAATATATATAGAATGACAAGGTTTTACTCAAAAATAAGATTTGTGTACTCCAATGTAACATAAATCAAAGTTATTGGTGTCTTGGAAAATGTTATAATTTTACCCTATACATTCAAGCTTATTTTTTCATTTTTGTGACCTATAACTAAAGAATTAAACATCACTCCTTTTCTTATGTAGATGTTTCACTGTTTCATTTTTGTTTGCTAAAAATAATTACTTCTCTGAAGAAATTTTTTGGCATCTGAGTCAAAAATGTATTGACTAGAAATACTAGCATTTCTATCTGTGCACCTATTTTATTTCAATTTTATACCACTCTATCAGAATACCCTTATGTTATTATTATGGTAATGTAACTGCTACTGTTTTACAATATGATTTTAAAGTAAAATAGTAAATATACAATTCCATATTTTTCAGATTATTCAAAATAATATTTGTATGCAAATTTAAACAGGTTAAATTGCAAACTCCATCTCATTAAGATTTTAGAATCCTACATAATAATGGCATCAGCTGAAGCTCAAGAGCTCAAAACATAAATATTTGGTAGACATGTTTGATTCAAACCATGGCATAATGGTAATACTAACATACACCTTAGTGATGTTATATATTAAAGTAATACTCATCTCCACAACTATTGAGCCTAGTCCAATCTTCAAAAATGAAAAGGAAGACTAGGTAAGTTTTTTTCTATGATATTATTTAAAATATTTTTTGTGGCTTTGACCTGCATCTCTTTTTAATCTCCTCTATGTACTCTTCTTAAATTTGGCTTTATACAGTATCTGTGAGTGTGGTTGTATTTATTCTAGTGCTGTTTGATTCTGTGTTATGTTGTTTATTATATTTCTTTTCTTTTTTGACCAAGTGGTCCAATTCTTCTTAATTCAATTTAGTGGTTTGGTTTTCCTCTGAATTCTATATTTTTATGTCTTAGTATTTTCTTTTAAGTTTTATTTCATATCCCTGAGCTATTGAGAGTCCCTATCCCCTATAAAACCAAGTGTGGGTCTTGAGAAATAAAACTTGAACCTGTTCTTTGACCTTTAGGCTTATATATATTTATATGCAGGCACAGGATCTTACATCCAATACCAGCTAAAATAAAGTCATAGAAAAAAGAATAAAATTGAAAGGCAGAAGAACAGGTTTATAGAATATATTGATATATTGTCAAAGACTAATAAGAAATTTTAAACAAATTCATCCACTTCTTAGAATTTACCATAAATGATGTGAGAAATGTGTAGCAAACCATCAAGCCTGAGGATCTAAAGCCACTGCATTTAGTTTTATTGCTCATGCAAACAAATAAGGATAAATGACACAAAGTAAAAAAAATCCAGAAATAAAAGCCTTTAAAGAGGTTCTGGTGTACTTTACAATGTATGTATGCTCCGAAAAAAAGAAACAGAAATAGAAAAGACGCATAGGCAAACTGACTGAATATTTTAAGTGTAATATTTATTTGATGACTATTTTGTTAGATTTAGTGTGTTAAAGTCAAAACCTTTTATTTTAAAGGGGAAAATGTTGTAGAATGTTATTTTAAGATGAGTTATGTTTTATTTATGCTGTGGAACATGTGTTTAATGATGCAAAGATGTGTTGCATTCTTTCATGTTGCATTTGTTTAAGTTTGTAAAACTTTGTTACATTGCCTGTCTAAAAACACAGTTAGTCTGATAATGATCTGAATGACCAATAAAAAGGAAGGAGATAGGGTAGGCATGGCTAGCAGGCAGAGAGAAGAAATGGAAGGAGAAACCTGGAAGGAAGAAATGGAGAAGCAAGAAAAGGAGAAGCACATCAAGCGGCAGATACCCAGATACCTGGCAAGCTACAGAGTGAGAAGTAATGAAATATATACAGAAATAGAGAAATGCAAATGACAAGTGTTAAAAGATAAGTGGATAATTTAAGCTAAGGAAATCTGGCTAGGAAAAAGCCAAGCTAAGGTTGGAAATTTATAAGTAAGACAAGGGATTCTTATGTGATTTATTTAGGAACTGTGAGGAAGGCCCCATAGAATAGTAAAGATCCCAAAAGCTTAAAAGCGACACCTATTACAAATTATTTTAAATTATAATAAAAACTTAATGGCAAAAACTACAGTTGCAAAATTAACTCAACAGCTTAGTAGGCTGACGAGAGACCATCATTTGCTACTACCATTATCAGAACACCTAAAATAAATAGTGATCTATTTATTCTAATACTTTTCTTGAGCCAGGATACTGGATGCTGAGTACCAAGCACACTTTTTTCTCCATGCTCAGTTTTTAGTAATCAGTGATATGTTTATAATACAGCTATTTATAGCATATAGCCATTAAAGTACCACTTCTACAGAAATCAGAAAACAATAGAAATCAGGAATTTATAAGTCTGAATGCCATTTTATTTAAACATTTACCAGAATACCACTGCTTTACTTTGATAAAATTTTGTAACTATCTCCCAGATCAGGATTCACTGTACATGACTACAGTTTTTTGATAGAAGAATATATACAGAGAAAAAGAACAGTTATGTAAGTCTAAGCCATGAAATAAAGATTACAAAAATGGCATCGATAACAGTGGATGTTGTATACTATAAAGCTCAAAGAACTTTGGACCAGGATAAATGTAAAGACTCATAAAGAAATAAGTGTTTTATTATTATGAGATTGCTAAAATTATTCTCAACATTTAAAAACTTGACATTGGTCATTAGTTTAACTCTCAACTCAAATATAACTTCCTATGTTATATTTATTCCAAATCATGGTCAATTAAATATACTTCATATAGATATGGTTTATAGTTACATGTTAAATAACTAATGACAGCTGTCTTAACTTGGTTTTTTTTTACTATTATTAAAGTTGAAATTGTGTCAGGAAACATACCATCAGCCAATTAAATGAAGCATAAGTTTAGCACAAGGTACATTTTTCCTCTAATAGTAATAACTTAAAATATATTAATTGCATTTTTAAAGAACACTTTTTGTGACAACTTTCCATTGCTACGAGAAAATAATAAAACTAAACTAAATTAAAGAAAGAAGTTTTATTTAGCTTATATTTTTTGAGTTATCTCTCTTTCTCTAACAAGCTGCATTTATTTTTCTGGGCCTCATTTGAATCAGGTTGTAATAGTTGGCAGAAAATGATAGAGCAGAGTTTTCTCACTTTATGGAAGTTGGGTAGTAGAGAAAGAGAAAGGATCCAGGAATAAGATATTTCTTTCTAGCAGCACATATTTCAGTCACCTATGGCCAGTAGCAAGGCCCTACTTTCTAATAGCTTGTTGAGCTTTGGACTCAGTAACAAGGTGATAGATATACTGATAAACCTAGGGCTTTCTTAATCCAACATTTTTATAGAACTACTTCTAGCCGAGCACAAAGCTATTAATATCCCTTTAGAAGGAGATATTTTATATTCAGACTACAGTAAACATTTGTAAAAATTCATGTCAAATGGATGTATTATTTTAGTGACTATAAAAACAAAAAATTGTGATTAATGTGCTAAATGACAAATTGGTTTATATTTTGTGCTCCATTCACCCCATCCCATGAATTGTTGGCATACTGACAAGTACAGAAACCTGTGTATGGGCAGGACAGACAGGAGGGTATGTCACCACAAGCAAAGGGGAATTGAGGGCAAGAAGATAGTGTCTGGGTAGCAACATTAGGGTGCTGTGTCCACCCCCATACCTGCTCCTCATTGCAGCCACACCGATCCCCAGGAGACATCTATGAGCAGTCACCTGTACCTGCCCAGCAGCCATTTGAGATACAACCTAGAGTAGCTGGCATTGGGGAACCTTGGCTCTCAATGCCAGTTCCCTCCTTCTGGCCCAAGTAAGCACCTTTAAATGGCACCAGGATGTGGTTCGCTGACAAGTTTACCTTTTAGGGAGCACTCTGGAAAGACAACCAGTCCTTAAGGATGCCAGAATTTCTTCCAGGTGGCTAAGTAGATCCTGTTTCTTCCTGGGCCTAAGCTGGTCATACCAGGGGGTACTGCCAAGCATAAGATGGACCCGCGTTTCCCATGCCTGGGTACATCTGGGGAACACAATACACAGATAGAGCACAAGGCCCCATGACACTTCCTGATCGACACCTCTATTCCTCCTCTGTGAGTGTCTAACTGGAAGGCTGCACTGAGAAAGTCTAGTCACAATTCTGGGCAAACAGTGTAGCACACAGCACTAAATGCCACTTTTGTTCCACGGTTTGAAACTAAAAGCTCCCATTTGGGATGAATACCTGGAAGCCCCTGGACATGCTCCCGGACATTTTCAGATTCCATGTATGAGAGGCCAGTTCGTACGCCTGGAAGGTGTCTGACTTGGTCTAATTTAATAATAGCTTATTGAAATGTAATTTGCATACCATGTAAATCACTCATTTAAAGTAAAAATACTAATAATTATTTCTGTGCAAGACTCTGTAGTATTAATCCTAAAGTATTTAGGTTTTTCATAGTGTCACTTAATCCTAAAGTATTTAGGTTTTTCATAGTGTCACTTAATATTTTTGAGAATAGTGATTCTCAATTCATAATAAGAATAACAGATATTCAGCCTGGTGTTTAACTGATAAATTTCTAGCACACATCACACTGCAAATGGTAATCATATATTAGCTTCTATAATACTTAGTATGATTTTATATTTAAAATTCAGGTTAGAAAAATAAATGTTTTCGAAGTCCCTTGTTTCTTATTTTACAATATTATATCAAGAATTACAAATAGTGGGATGGGGTACTGTCTGCAGAGTGTGTCCCAGCACACTCTGGAGCAGGCAGAGATGAACTCTGCCTGTCACAGACCCCCAGCTGCTGCTGAGGGAGTTTGCAGGGCTGCCACCCCACCTCCAATTGCTCAAACAGAGAAAGATTGAAGACTTGAAATTCAGTCTCCTGCACAGTGCACAAGTAGTGATTGACCAGACCTTTTCCTCAGAGGAAATTCAAGCTGTCATTAAAAACTTCCCCGAAAATAAAAGCCCTGGTCCAGATGATTTCAGTGCCAAATTCCACCAGACATTCAAAGAAGAAATACTACCATTACTCCTCAAACTATTTCATACAGTAGAAACTGAAGGAATATTGCCAAATTCCTTTTATGAGACCACAATTACCCTAATACCCAAGCCACTCAAAGACACAACAAAAAAGGAGAATTACAGACCAATATCCCTCATGAATATTGATGTGAAAATTCTCAACAAAATTCTGGCAAACCTTATACAACAATGTATATTAGGCCTCATCCCAGAAATGCAGGCCTGGTTTAACATATGAAAAATTGTAAATGTTATCCATTATATAAACAAACTAAAGGAACAAAACCACATGATCATATCCTTGGATGCTGAAAAAGCCTTTGACAAAATCCAAAACTCCTTCATGATTAAAGCTCTGGAGAGATCAGGAATATGGGGAGAATAACTAAATATAATAAAGGCGATTTACAAGAAGCCCACAGCCAGTATCAAACTTAATGGGGAAAAACTCAAACCAATCCCACTAAAATCAGGAACTAGACAAGGATGTCTTCTCTCCCCTTATCTATTCAATATAGTGCTCAAAGTTTTAGCTAAAGCAATATGGGAATGAAAAGAGATTAAGGGGATAGAAATTGGTAAAGAAGAAGTGAAGCTATCTCTATTTGCAGATGATATGATTATATACATAAGTGACCCACAAAATTCTTCCAAGGAGCTGCTACAGCTGATAAACACCTCCAGGAATGTAGCAGGATACAAGATTAACTCAAAGAAATCAGTAGCCTTTCTATACACTAAAGATAGAAGAGCTGAAAAAGAAATAAGGGAAATATTACCCTTCGTAATAGCTGCAAATAGTATTAAATACCTTGGAGGAACTATAACCAAAGAAGTAACAGAACTATGTGACAAAAATTTTAAATCACTGAAGAAAGAAAAAATTGAAGAGGATATCAGAAAATGGAAAGCTCTCCCATGTTCCTGGATTGGTAGAATCAACATAGTAAAAATGGCAATTCCACCAAAGGCAATCTACAGATTCAATGCACTGCCCATCAAAATCCCAACACAATATTTTTTGGACCTTGAAAGAACAATACTCAATTTCAATTGTAATAACAGGAAAGCCAGGATTGCCAAAACAATTTTACTCAACAAAAGAACCTCAGGAGGTATCAACATTCCTGACTTCAAATTATACTCTAGAGCTACAATAATAAAAACAGCCTGTTACTGGCATAAAAACAGACTTATGGATCAATGGAATACAATTGAGGATCCAGACATTAACCCAAAAACCTATGAACACCAGATTTTTGACAAAGAGGCTCAAAACATTCAATGGAAAAAAGATACTATCTTTAACAAACGGTGTTGGCATAACTGGATGGAAGTGTGTAGAAACATGCAAATAGATCCGAGCCTGTCACCCTGCACAAAACTCAAATCCAAGTGGATCAAAGACCTCAACATAAACCCAGCCACTTTGAACTTGATAGAAAAGAAAGTGGGAAATACATTTCTATGAATTGGCACAGGTGACCACTTCCTAAATATAACACCAGTGGCACAGACCCTAAGACCAACAATCAATAAGTGGGATCTCCTGAAGCTAGGAAGCTTCTGTAAAGCCAAGGACACTGTCAATAGGACAAAACGACATCCTACAGAATGGGAAAAGATTTTCACCAACCCTACAAGTGATATAGGACTGATCTCTAAGATATATAAAGAGCTCAAGAATCTAGAGCCTAAAACCTTGAATAACCCTATCAAAAAATGGGGTTCAGATCTAAAAAGGGAATTCTCAGCAGAGGAATTATGAATGGCTAAAAGGCACCTGAAAAAGTGATCATCTTTAGCCATCAGAGAAATACAAATCAAAAAACTTTGAGATACCCCTAACGCCTGTTAGAATGGCTAAGATTAATGGCACAGATGACAGCCTATGTTGGAGAGGATGTGGATCAAGGGGAACACTACTCCATTGTTGGTGGGAGTGTAAGCTTGTTCAGCCACTTTGGAACACAATATGATGGTTTCTCAGAAAACTGAGAATCAATCTCCACAAGGACCCAGCAATATCACTTCTGCATGTATACCCTAAAGATGCACATTCACACTCCAAAGGTATTAGCTCAACTATGTTCATAGCGGCATTATTTGTAATAGCAAGAACCTGGAAACAACCTACATGTCCCTCAACTAAAGAATGAATTCACAAACTGTGGTATATCTACACAATGGAATACTACTCATCAGTAAGAAAAAATGATATCCATCCATTTGAGTGAGGTATCACAAACTCAGAAAGATAAACAGGGGATGTACTCACTCATTAGTGGACTCTAAACAAACAAACAAGGAAAAAGCAAAGCATGACCAAGCTGCAACCGCAACCACTGAACAGCTTGGGATCAGAAACACCCTGGCCTGGCCCTTTGGATCCCACTCCACATAGAGGGACACCTGACTCACTCTTGAGGGAGGGGGTCAAAACTGGAATTGCCAGGAGTGGAGACTGAACTAAGCATTATTGGATCAGTGGGACCATGGGACTGTCTGCTGCCTGCCCAGGGAGGGGATGGGGAGTTGTGGAGAAGAAATTATGACCCGATGTTCTAGGAGGTAGAAGGGACCTTGAATAAGGGTATACAGGGATAGAAAAAAAATCAGAAGGAAAGCTGAACACAAAGTAATTTTATGTGTAGCAAATTATTTGCATTATCACCCTTGATAAGTCAAGCTTATGATTTTTATTTTCTTTATAGTTATTGTTAACTCATCAGCATTTTAAATTCAATTTACTGTTTTTCTTTTAAATACATAATAAATAAATAAAAAAAATAAAATACATAGATAAGATCCCAAGCATAAAACCAGAGATGGACTTTGTGGGAGGGCTGTCTCTTGAAATACAATATAATATTGTGCTCATTTCTTTCTGATAAGGTTGTAGTTTTCAAAAAAAAAGAAGAATTACAAATAGTACAGCAGTCTAATATGTGAAATATTATCTTAAAATAATCTATAATTATAATTTATTAACATGTTACCAAGTTATTTAAACAAATATCAAGCTACAGTATATTAAGATTGTTGTTTTACTTATTTCATGTAGTGAATACAAAGGTACAGATATTTTTGTAAAGGTTAATCTGGAACTATTGCTTAAACATTTGTGTTCTAATGAGTCTATGCCCTTTAAATGTGCTCGTTGTTACATTCCCACTTTCCTGTTGTTTGTTGCTTTTAAAACATAACATATTATTTGTTGATCTGTTAATCTAAAAAGAACACTGAGGATAATTACATGAGAAATGTTAACTCACTGGAAAATAAGATACTAAAGTCAGCAGTTGTTCTTTTCGCACTCCCAGTGCATACCAAAGTTGGCATCTCTTGAGGAGTAATTATCTTTGGCAGGGAAGCTGAACTCAAACACACTGAAATTTCATTTTCTCTACATTAAGAATCATAATTAATAAAGAAATTATAACATGTTGTCACAGACTATCCAATTACTGTGATAACATTTCTTTGAAATCTCTGGGGAAAGGTTTTGAAGCAATAAAACAGTTGCAGAAAATGTTTTTTGCATTTTCTACAGTTAAGACAGAGAAGAAAATGGCCATTACTGCTTATATGAAGGCAGTTATAAAATATGTTTATATTTTATAGAGCACATCCTAATTCCACAGAATTTTTGCTGACTGAGACACTTCTTCAAATTCCAAGTTCTGTGACAAAACAAATTTAGCCTTAAGTATTTTACTTCTGTCTAATAAAACTCTTTAAAAAGGTTCTACCATAATTATAATGTTAGCAATGTGAGCTACAAATCCAATTCTAGTAGGTATAATTACCCCAAGTTTTCTATCACTTTTCTTGAAGTGACGTAGCAAGTGGATGATGAAAGAAACAGACTCATGAGTTTTTAAAGCTATATATATATTTTCATGTGTTAATTTTGAAACACTACTTGAAGCCATGATTCAGTGTCAAAAGTAGAAACATCTCTCCTAGAAGTATGTGGAGCAGAAAAGAATTAATAAGAGGGACAGATAGAGAGCGAGTGGGAAGAGATGTGAGAAACATGAAATTTGTATGCCACCTGGATAAACCAGGAATTGAATCTTAGAAAAGATTTCAGCTGGGCTTGGTAGCACAGGCCTTTAACCCTAGCAGCTGGAAGAAGAGAGAGATGGAGGATACCAATAGGTTCAAAGCCATCCTGTTCTACATAGCAAGTTTCAAGTCAGTGATGAAAAAAAGTGAGACTCTATGACAAAAGATATAGAAGGTAGGCAAAAACGGTAGAGGGGGAGGGAAGGACAGAGAGATGCAAGATTCTATTCAAATTTTGTCAATGTGCAACTATCAATATCCTTCTTAATTTTATCAATTTTCATTATGATAGGGTATATAAATCCAGGCTTATACATATTTTAATAGAAAAAAATTATGATCCTTTATATGTGCCTGATAATTTTACAAAATTATTGTATTCATTTCACAACAAACTGTGTTATAAGTTTGAAACTTTTATATGCTAGTTTTCTCAAAAGAAAAGATCAGTGGTCTAAGTCACTGTTTGATTCTCAAGAGTTTTTAACTCTCCAGAAAATGCAGTCACAATTTGTAATACTGATCTCCATAGCTCAGTCTGGTGGCTCTTCATTAAGCAACTTGATAATACACAAAACATGACTTAATATGTATGCACATTTCAATTCATGATGAATTAAGTTCTAGAAAAAATATTTATGTCATAGCACAAATATTAGCTTGTTGGTATTCTTATAGTAAACAAGATAGCAACTACTTACAAAAAATAAATTAATTATAAAATTGTTTTAATTAAAATATGATAAACATAATCCCTGGCTCCACTACTCACTAAGTTCACAATAACAGTCTTTATCTCTACCTGTTTTGCTGCTCTCTATGTCTTATCCCACTACATTGCTGAGGCTAGCCTCAAACTTAAGATGCATTTTCACAACTACATGTATACTATAATTACAGATGTAAAGTTACTATGCTTAGCTTTTTTTCATAGTTAATAATGTTTTCTGGGTGCTGAAAAAAATGGCTCAGTAGGCTGAGAATACTTGCTCTGCAAGCATGAAGAGTTCAATTCAAATCTTTATTTCATACCAAAATATTCAGCACAGTAAGGCATACCTGAAGGCACAGGCAAGTGGAACAGTGTCACTTTTTTTTTTTTTTTTTTTTTTTTTTTTTTTTTTTTTTTTTTTTTTTTTTTTTTTTTTTTTTTTTTTTTTTTTTTTTTTTTTTTTT